>PITA01004401.1:0-20775 GCA_004023965.1 Spilogale gracilis
ATCATTTTTATTATTTCTAAAGAACTTTATTATTGGGGTATCTGGTGGCTCAGTTGTTAAATGTCTGACTTCGGCTCAGGTCATGGTCCTGGAATCGAGTCCTAGGATCAAGCCCTTCATCAGCCTCCCTGTTCGGTGGGAAGCCTGCTTCTCCCTCCTTCACTCCCCCGGCTCATATTCCCTCTCTAGCTCTGTTTCTCTCTGTCAAATAAATAAATAAAAATCTTTAAAAAAAAAAGAAAAGAAAAGAACTTTATTGTTATCTTTGGGGTCTGTTAGACAGTAATTTTCATTTAACTCATGGCACATCTTACTCCATAAACTGGCTTCTGTTTTTTTGTTTTGTTTTGTTTTCTGTTGAGTCAGCTGCTGGGTTTAATTTTACTCATTTGCAGAAGGTATTTATTTTTCCCCTGGCTAGTTTATAATTTTTTTTTTTCCACTTTTGGCTCTCAACAGTTTTACTCACATAGCTCTGGTTTCTTTGTATGTATTCTGGTTGGGATTCATAGTATTTGAATCTGTGGCCTGATTTTTTTTCTCTTTTCCTTCTTTTTGGGATTCCAGTTACACTTATGTTAGACCTTTATACTGTGTCCCTATATCTCTTGTGCTGGGTTCCTTTTATTTTCTTTGTCAATTTTTAAAATCTGTTTCTCTGTCCATACTTTAATCTGTATTTTTTCTTCTGATCTGGTTTACATTTCACTAATCCAGATTCATCTTTCCTCACAGAACACCCCTTAAACGTGCATGCCCGTGGCATCAAATTATTTTAGTTATCATATCATGCCCTCTGTGCCTTTTGTAACACTGCTCTTCTATCCATCTTTTCATATTGATGTCTGGCATCATCCTCTCTTCCATAATGTTTTTATTGACCCTCCCTAGAGAACCAACCACTCACATTTCCCCTACTTACCTCACACAGACCAGCCTAGGACCTACATAACACTTCATGCACTTATTTGTCTATACTCTGCCAGTGGACTGAGAACTCCCAAGCCTTGTTCATCTTCAGGTCTCTAATATCCAGCCCATTGCACAGCACACAGATAGTGATAAGTACATTGATGCTGAGTTACTATAATGTACTCAACTCTGGTTACACATTGGAATCACACTATGGTTGGTGTGGTGGCACATTTTGGGAAATACCGATACTTAGGCAGCATACCAAATCAAATCTAGAGGTGGGATCTGAGCATCAGAACAGTTTTTAAAATGTCCATAGATGATGCTAATGTGCAAACTGGGTTGAGGTTGCAGACTTAAAGAATCTGATTCAGAAAGGTCATTTTATGACAACATGGGCTGGGACCTGAAAAGGTTTCCCTGTGAGGAATTAGGTACTTCCTGTGAGGGACACCAGAAGGTATGCAAGTCAGGGTGGTGCATTTGCCTGCAGCTGTTATAGATGCACACATAGTGGAGACACAATGTGTGTGTGTGTGTGTGTGTATTTAAGAGATGAGAATGAGGAAATGGATCCTCAGGGTCACAGAAGTGACAGTCTGGGACTCGAATTCAGGTGCTTGAGTCAGTAAATCATCTGAAGAAAACTCTTCTATCTCCTGCAGTAGTAAAAGTGAAATGATATTGGCAGGTCATCCCAATCTGTTAGCAGGAGGGTACATGGTCCCCATTCACTCTAAGACTTTAGGGAGATGGCAACTGGTAAATGTACCACCTAGTAGGGGAAAGCCTGGCAACAGGCCTTAGGTGAAGCTGTCAGCACTCCTGCCCCAGTTCAGCCCTCTCACTGTGAT
Source organism: Spilogale gracilis (assembly GCA_004023965.1). Classification (NCBI taxonomy): domain Eukaryota; kingdom Metazoa; phylum Chordata; class Mammalia; order Carnivora; family Mephitidae; genus Spilogale; species Spilogale gracilis. Next base: position 1,770 of record PITA01004401.1, read on the forward strand.
GATGCTTGTGCTCTTCCAGTTGCCATAGAAACTGGATCTTTCCTCCTGACTCCCATCCTCTTTGCTGTGTTTGGTTTCCCATGTTTTAATGAAATTAGGTATGCAGTGAAGTGTGCACACTTCTTCCCACATGAACCTGCCCTTCCCAAATCAAAGCACTTTAAGAATTGTCTTGTGTATCATGAGACAAGTAGATGCTGTGGGAAGGCCTTGTCCTCCTCATTCTGCCGTTCTGAGGCTGCTCTCCACTTGGCTTCAGCAGTTATGGTCTGAAGTGAGCAATTAACAAGTTCAAACACATGAGCTAATTTTAGATTCTCAGATCAGGCAAAGGAGAATAAAGTAGATTAATAAAATGTAAGAAAGTAGAGAGAACATTCTGTTGACCCAAAGCAGGTATCTGTGATGTTCTATAATAATTAGAAAGATGACCCTAATTGCAGAAAAAGAAAAGCAACCCTTTGTTGGTATCATATTGAGTTTAACAGAGTGTTAATAAGGCCACTATATTATAAGATATACTCAGTTGTTCTCTTGACAAGAATTTGTGTTTCTCATTGTATTCTCTGGTTATAGCCTGAATCCTTTTCCTCCATCGCTTCTGAAATGTTTATTAATGTGGTTTTTTTTTCTGTAAAGAAAAGTTTTTTAAGACACAAGATATTACTTTATTCTTTGCTATTCTCAGTTAAGACTAGGATAAGATTGCAATATTTTAGGGGTACCTGGGTGGCTCAGTCATTAAGTGTTTGCCTTTGACTCAGGTCATGATTCTGGAATCCCGGGATCGAGCCCCACACTGGGCTTTCTGCTTGGCGGGAAGCCTGCTTCTCTCTCACTCCCTCTGCTTGTGTTCCCTCTCTAGCTGTGTTTCTCTCTGTCAAATACATAAATAAAATATTTTTAAAAAAAGGATTGTAATATTTTATAAAAACTTAGTGAGCCATTTTCTTTCTTGTTTCTAGGATGGTAGGTAGTAAGGAGCAGTTTCTCTCTTTACAAACCAATGGAGGTAGGGAATGGGTGTTATTTGTAGGGTTTCTGAACTATGTTGTTCAAGGTCTCTGCCACTACTCCTTCTACTGATTTTTTTTTTTAATTTATTTGACTGAGAGAAGCAGCTGAAAGCAGGTGCTTAACAACTGAGCCACCCAGGTACCTCCTTCTACTGATTAAGAACAACCCTTCTTCAGGATCAACTTGGAGCCAATTTTATTCCTCCTACTGTTTATATCTCCCCGCCTAAGCATTATGCAATGAATCTAGTTACATTCTCTCCCTCCTCATAGTGGAAAATGGCTGGGGTATAGGTTAAAGAAGGTAGATATTTTGAATCTAGTAAATTGAATGCCCCCAGGAAAGCCACTGTGATTTGTGTAACATATTTGTTGTTTTACCCTCCGAGTAACCTAGAAAACATGGAGCCAATTCCTGCTGCATTGAACATACCTGAAGTCTTTTTTTCTTTTTTCTTTTTTTAAGATTGTATTTATTGACAGAAACACAGCCAGAGAGGGAACACAAGCAGAGGTACTGAGAGAGGGAGAAACAATCTTCCCACCAAGCAGGGAGCCTGAAGTGGGGCTCGATCCCAGAACTCCGGGATCATGATCCCCAGCTGAAGGCAAGATGGCTAACTACTGAGCCACCCAGGACCCCCGGAAGTCTTTCATTAGTCAGGCTTCATACAGGATCTTAAGTCTAAATCTCTTTGCCTCAGGCTTTTAGGTCTAAGTGTGTTATATGTAATAGGATAGGACACGTTATTATGAAAATCATTCCTCCATGTAGGTGCTGTACATGGAAAACTGATGAGTTTTCTTCAAACTGTACAGAACTCTACTTCTGGTATCCTGACAAAAATTCCTTTGAGCTGGAGATTTGCTGAACTTAGAAGTCAAAGAGATGCTCATTTCTTTGTTGAGTGAGCCTTTTTATTCACTTGCAAGAATTCTAAATCCACTAACACAGCTCTTATCTGTGTTGTTGCCCTGAAACTGAGAATCAGTTGTAAATACCAACTAAACCTGGTATGAGGGAACCAGTCTTCCAACAAGACATAGTAGCCTCAACCTGGGTTACCCTGCCAACGTTGAGCATCAGCCATTGTAAAAGGTTAAATAGTTGATCCTGAGAAGCAGAGCATTCCTGCAGAAGGGTTACCTTATATAACAGCTCATAACTGGGAGCCCATTTTGTCTTCAATATATCAACACTCAAAAGGCAGAAACTTTGCTTATAAAACTTTTTAGGAAAACATGACCATTTTGAACTGACGAGTTTCACTTGGATACTCCCTTGACCTTAAACCTGGTAGGCAGAATTATCAATAATGCAGACTTACCTACAGTCTGTGGCCCAGAAGTTTCTATTTCAAAATCACAGGATATGCCAGTCCCCAAAGCAGGAACACCCATCTACTCCCACCTTGTCTGTTTCCATCACCCAGTATCCAACTATTTCAGTGCATCCTGACCCTAACAGACCTTTATCCCCTGCATTTGCTAAATAATGGAATAGTCAAATGAAACCAGATTATGCCAAGCAAAAAAAAAAAAAAAAAAAAAAAAAAAAAAAAAAAAAAAAAAAAAAAAAAAAAAAAAAAAAAAAAAAAAAAAAAAAAAAAAAAAAAAAAAAAAAAAAGAAAGAAAGAAAAAAAGAAAAGAAAGAAAAAAAGAAAAAGAAAAAAGTCCAAAATTTCAGTTGCTTAACACAACAGAGGCTTCTTTTTAACTTATGTGAAAAGTTTATCATGGGTCTTGACAACTCTCTAAAGGTACTGTTCTTCATGCAACAGCTAAGCAGTCTAGTTTGAAGGAGTCTCTGCTGTCTTATACCTGTATTGTTAGATACTCAGATTCCTCAGTTGACCTGGCAAGGAAGAACTGTCTAGAACAGGGGTTGGTAAACTTTTTCTTAAAGGGCCAGAAAATAAATTTTTCTTTGCCTTTTAGACCATGAAATACCTGTCACAACTATACAACTCTTCTTGATGTAGCATGAAAATAAGCCATTGATAATACATAAACAAATGAATATGGTATGTTCAATACAGTTTAATTTACAAAAATAAGTGGTGGGTCAGATTTGGTCTGTAGACCATAGTTTGCTGACTCCTGGTCTAGAATCTCTCATGGGCAATTAAATGCTTGCCTGGATATAACATGTAACATTTTGTTCACATTTTATTTGCTAAAGCAAGTCACATGGCCATGCCTTTAAGAGCAAGGAAAGGACAATTTCCCCATGTTTTCAAAAGAAAAATAGGAAAATATTTAGGAGTGGTGTTTATATCAGCACATTATCCATGCAGCTTTATAAACCTTGGCATGAATGGGAATACTAGCAGTGGGGTTTAAAAACAGATATCTTAAATTTGAATGTTAAATCTGAAGTTACTCGGTAGTCTTCCATGTCCCAGGGCAAACAAGTTTGACGTCTTGGAATGTCAGTATTGCTTCTGTAACATGAAGATGATAATCTCTGTGTCGTTAGAACTATTTTAGGATCAAATAGGATATTAGAGGACAAAGGGATTTGAAAAGTAAACATCAAGGATTCATGCTGATATTACTTGCTTTTCTGCCTTTTGCTTCTTTGGATCCAGTTTCAGGCTGTTCTTCAACATAAAATGTAAACCCCCCCACAAAGGCCTAGGCATTGGCACATGCTGAGTTCCAAGCTCTATGTCCAAAGTGATGGCCTCTTCCAAGACTTTTGCTTGGGCTCCAGAGCTGAAGTCAAAAATTCTTCTATTCTATTCTCTCCAGACTATAGCCCATAATATTGCACAGAGTGGGCCTAGTTAAAAACTGGCAGTGGAGTGAATAATTGAGTTTAACAAGTAAATGAAGCAAAATTGCTTTTATGAGTTTTGCAAATTTTTTTCTTCTTGCTTTTTTCCCGCTTGGTATCTCGAGAGTCTTATTATCTCTTAAACAGTTCTCCGAAGCCACTTCAATCCTTAGGCATTTCTTAGTCCAACATAGCATACTTTAGCTGTACTCTGTTTTCAAGCCTCCAGGGTGGTGAGAAGAGGAGTGAGGAGCAGGTGAAAAGCTTCCGAGAAGCATTCAAAAGAAAGGAACTAATGTCAATGAACAGTTTCTCTATGCCAAGAGTATTACATCAAACCATTATTTTATTTATGCAAAACCATTTATTTTATACCATAATAATACTACATTACAGGCTATTTTGTTTCCACCAAAGAAATTGGGACTCAGAATTTAGGTAATTCTTTCTAGGATCATACAGCTAGGAAGCTATAGAGAGTCAGAATTTGAAGTTCTGGGCTGACTTTCAGGTTCCTCTTTTTTTCCATGCTATTGGGCTGTGTCCTTCAAAGAGCAACTCCATCCAAATGGATGTCAGTGACCCCTTTTTCCTCACAGGCAGTTCACTGAACCCACTGGGGAAGGTTGGTAATAGCCAGAGAAATTCAGTACCTGAGGGACTTCCATGCTCCATCCTCTGCATCTGGAAACCTTTTCATACTTGCTGTTCCCTCCTATTCTCCGTGTAAATTAGGGCTCACTTTGCACATCCAAGTGTTGTACTGGCAATAAGCACCACAAATATGTGAAATGTAAGGAGAGGGAGCATCAGTAAAAAGATAAGGAGGCTCGGGTTTGGATTATGATAAATCCAGGATTTTTGATATCCAGGATTATGATAAATCCTGATATTTCCTGTTACTATTTGCTGATCGCTTTTCCATATATTCATTCATATAATCCTGAAAACAATCCTTTGAAGTCAATACTATTAATATTTTAAAGCTGAGGCAGCCAGATATGATGCAACTCGCCCAAAGTTGCACAGCTAGTAAATGGAAGAGCTAGGGATTTGAACCTAGAAAGGGTGGTACCAAAGCCCAAGTCATTTCAACCTTCTGGAAACTCTTGAAAGATGCCAGTGCCTGGCTCTTACCCCTAGATATTCTGATGTATGTAGTATAAGATAAGATCAGAACACTGGTATTTTTTAAAGCACCAGAGAGTGAATTTAAAGAGCAGTGAGAGTTGAAATCCTGTGTGACCCAGTGATTCCAGCTTCTGATCCTGAGCTTTTTCATGAGGAATATAGGAGAGGTGGGGTTTGGAACTGTGAGGATATATAGCGTTGTCACAATAAATTAACAGTCTTACTAGCATTTTGTGGGCAGCTTCCAGGGATGCTAAATGTCAAGTGGTATTAGTGACTGCCCAAGGAAGAATTTTCTTTCTTTTTTTTTTCCCCCAAGGTAGAGTTTTCTTGCCCAAATTAATATTAACGTCCTACTGGTATAAGGTAGAGGTGCCCTTTGGCTCTCAAAATCTGTGCCCACTTATTCTAAATTCTACCGAGTATCAAAAAGGGTGGAATGCTTTCCTTCACTGCTGAATGGATTATTCCACTTGAAACTTTTTAACCAATATGCAGTAAGGGAGACCTAGGCAAGTCTGAAGACCAACTTCTTTCTGGCACAGTGCCTCCGCGATTGGGAAAGTATGTCTGTAGTCAGGGACTAAGGCTTTTCATTTACAAAACGGAATTTTAAAAAATTTCAGAGAGCTCATCTAAGGATTAAATAAAACATTACTTGCAAATGACCAGAACATAGACGTGCTTGGCACATAATAAATACTTATAAACAGAATACATGTAGAAGATTAAATTAATATCACTTTCCTCATTTGGTTGATTAGAGAAGAATCTATGCTAATTTATGTAAAGCATCACAAAAGTAACAAATAGTAATTACAAGTGCTCAGCATGCTGATGCTTTTTAATTGTGTGCTCATTACATTTTAAAATTTTAGTATATTTCTATTATTGCAAGAAAGAAACTAAAGCATAAAGCATGTAAGAATCATAACTGTGATCTCATGTGTGATCCCATTCCCTAAAACGATCTTTCCTTTGCAGATCAGGAGGACTGTGAAGAGGTCTTATTGTAGTCCCGAGCCTAAATCATTTAACATGTGAAAAGGCATGTAAATTTGGGAACTATAGGAAAGGGAAGAGACTAAGATAGAGCTATTGTGAATATAGGAGAGGGAAGAGACCAAGATAGAGCTATTGTGAAGGGGCCCTGAGAAAGGGACAAGCAAGGAATTAGTGACTCATCCATACCTTTGTCTTCCCATAGAATCCTCAGTAAAAATACTCAGTTTTTTCTTAAGCCCTTGCAGACCTGAACCTATTTCTTCAATTTGTTAAAGTGCTAGGTCCTTCCCCCAAAAGTTGGTTTTGAGGTAGGAACAATGACTGTTCATTGATCTCTGTACTCCAAAAATGTTAAAATTTTTGAATTATTCATCATGTTGCTGGTGGGAGTTTGGATTGGAAAGAGCGTAGGTGCCCATCACTGAGAAAACCATAAACCAGTGGAGAGGATGTTCATCTGGATACTATTTAGCAGGAAGAAGCAACAAAGTAGGTTGTTTACCAGTTACAGTTAGAGAATATAAAAACGGAATGAGGCCATTAGCATGGTGCTGTTTAAGTAAATGTAAAACATTCACACAATAAGAATACTGTTTTACTATGGGGCGCCTAGGTGGCTCAGTTGGTTAAGTGACTGTCTTCAGCTCAGGTCATGATCCCAGAGACCCGGGATCGAGCCCCACACCAGGCTCCCTGCTCGGCCTGCTTCAACCTCTCTCACTCCCCCTGCTTGTGTTCCCTCTCTGGCTGTGTTTCTGTCAAATAAATAAAATGTTAAAAAAAAAAAGAATACTGTTTTACTAGAATGCATAAAATTCAAAGATTCATACTCAAGACACTGGGATGGTAGGATTGGACAGTACAATAGGATGAGAATGAAATGCAGTGGGTGGATGGGTAGATGGGTGGGATGGATGGATAATTTGAAAAATCAATCAAACAAGAATGAGAGTCAATGACCATAGAACTCGAGAAAATTATTAACTCAGCTCTCTATACCAAACAGCTTTACCTTTCAGAATATCCTGTAACAACCCAGAAATTGGGAGCAGCAGCAAAATCTGTACCCTCCATTCTGCCTTGTTCAGAAAGCTTGCAAAATTAGTGCAGATTGATAAACTACTCCTAGTGAATTTGAGAGCTAGTTTTACTGGTTTTTAAAAGTAGAAATACTATTTCAAAAGCAATCTGAAAGGGCTACATAATGTTAGATTCCAACTATATAAAACTCTGGAAAAGGCAAATGTATGTAGATAATATAAAGATTAGTGGTTACCTAGTCTCAGGGATAAGGCAGGGAGAGATGAACAGGTGGCACACAGGGGATTTTTAGAACAATGAAATTATTCTGTATCATACTGTAATGGTAGATATATGTCATTATACTTTTGTCAAAAGACAAACAACACAATAAATGTACAACACAAAAAGTGAACCCTAATGCAAACTATGGATTTAGTTAATAGTAATGTATCATAGGCTCATTAGTTTTAACAAATGAACCACACTAAAACAAAACAAACAACAACAAAAATATTTCAATATAAGACATGTTGCCTGAGAACAGAAGAGTACAAGAGATAGAGAACTCCATCAAACTGAGGCTAAAATGGCAGTCCTACTGGGAAAAGTTGATGTCATGTGCCTCTGGGCAGACCAGAACCAGACTCTGAACAGAACATGTTTTCTCTACAGAAAAATGGGATAAATAGGCACACTGCTAGAATAACAGTACATAAACTAGAATTGGCTATGTAAATGCTCTTATAGAGAGATATGTCTACTTTTCATTGCATTCAGGAAAATAATATTAGAAATTTCAGGATTCTGGGATAGAAGGAAAGGAGTTGTCCATTTTATTAATGTATTGATTGATTATTTTTTTCTGTGAATTTTCAAAACCAGAGGGAGCATATTACAGTCAGAGGCAGAAGCAACATAACCCATGCATTATAAACTACATCTCTTTTACTTTCCATGTGTGGATCTATTTCTTCTTCATTATAAGGGGAACCAAAAGGGCTAATTGATAAGGAATCATTTGAAAGCAGTATGAAAATATGCATGTGTGTGTGTTGTTGGGGGCAGAGTGGAGGTAGTAATGGATCCTCCCATTAAGAAGAATTTGATATGAACTACCTTGACAGCTGGTAAAGGAAGTGGGTATGGAACAATGACCTAAAGGATTATCCTGAAACACTATCCAGGGCCACTAATTTCACCAGGGACTATCATAAAACACACTCATGTTGCAATCCTTTCCTCAAGTTCGTTGACAGAATAGAATGTGTGAGGGGCCATATGATAATATCGGTCAAAGAGAACCAGGTTTCAGCACAACTCAGCAGTCTCTAAATTCACAGGACAAATGATTCTTCCAATTGACCCAGAGAGAAAGAAAATATAATGGAGAAAGGCTAGTGAAAGAGTTATGATGTAGTAGAAAAAGGCTTGTACTAGAGTCAAATGTCCTGGGCTCTAATACCAATTCAATCACTTATAATTTATGTGGCTTTGGGCCAGTTAGTAAACTTAATGCAATCTAAATTTCCTCACTCATAAAATGGGAGTGGTCACATTTACATTCCAGAGTTCTAAGTGCTCAAAACACTAAGTATAAGTCACAATGTCTGGCATATAGTACTCAGTGACGGTGGCCATTATAATTGTTCTCATTTGCGAAAAGTGCTCATCTCCCAATGGCAGTGCTACCAAAGGGTTTATACATGGGGAAGTCTTCCACAAGGTCCTCAAGAGGGAGAAGAATATGCCATATTACTATTCCCTTCTCCTGTTCTCAAAGCACACAGGGTAGATTCAGTGTTTGCGATAGAAGGTCAGCATCATAGTCCTTATCACCAACAATCTACATCATTATTATCATTACACCAGCAATAATAACAGTACTTCACATCTATTCAGTGCTTTCTTAAATATTATCTCAGGCTCTCTGGCTCTAATTTCCCTATCTCCCTAAAGTGTAGCACTGAGTAGCTGATATCCCTGCAGTTGGTGATTCAGTTCTTTCCTGAACCATCATTTCTCCATCTTGCTATGTGATATGAAATGCATTTCCCCACAGCTGAAACTCTACTGTTAGTCCTAATGATGTGCTTACTCCTCTAGGGCTACCATTTCTCAGTTCAGTCATATAAGAGCTGGCCTGGGAAGCAAACCACCATCTTGTTTGTATAGGTGTGGAGTGTTATAAATTACAATTCAAGGAGACTTTGGAACATACTCTGCAGCTCAGGTCTCTGTCTTCAGACTGATTACTTCACCTCTGATAAAGTCTGCATTAGTCAACAGAAATCCCAGTTCTCTTCACATCTGGGTAGGCTGCCAGCTGAGTGGGAGGCAGGGGACTTGGGACTATTGCCTCTTTTTTTTTTTTCCCCCAGTAGTGGGAAACTAAGTCTGTGCTTTCTCATTCACAACACAGGTTGCTGCAAATACTATATACCTGGTCTTTATGGCTGTATACTTTTCCAAAATAATGCAAGTGGATCACTCACTAGAGCCCAGGGGAATTATTTTCATAGAGTGTGACAGAGTCTGTCAACATATTCATATGACCACAGCTGTGGATGCATCTGGAACAGGAAGAAAGGATCCATCCAATCAGGAGGCAAGGTTGTGACATGCCCTGTTCAGTCTCTTTCTCTGTTGCAGTTGTACTTCCAGAGTCCTTGATCCATTATTCTAATATCTCTGGATTCTTCAATTTTTCTAACCAATGTAAAATTAAAAAGGGAAGACACAGTTTGGGTCTTTAGGTGTCAAGCTGTAATAGTGTCTCATTTTATCCTCACAACAATCTTGTGGCATAGGTATTATTATTATGATGATGATGATGATGATGATGATGCCAGTTCTACAGATAAAAACCTTTAAAACCAGAGAAACTCCAGAACTTGCTCAAGGACACCTGGCTGGTAAGTAGCAGACTCAGAACTTGAATGCAGATTTATCAGATTCCAAAGCTTCTGTCTCTAGTCAATAAGCTGCAATTATTCAGTGCTTTACTATTTTTAATGTAAATCATTTTGAAAGTCTAGGATTATTGTTTGAGATTACTGTCTCATTCATAGAAGTCTTATGAATGAGACAGGATGGACACTGATATCTCAATTTGGCAGGAGAGGACATGGAGATTTAGGTGAGTGAATGAGCCCCCAGGTAGCACCCAGCCGTGAAAGGAATATGGACTTTGGAGTCAGACAGAGTTGAATCTGGAGCTGCCTCTGACTGTGTGTAGCTGTGGGGAAGTTGCTTACATTCTCAGGGTTCTTACCTATAAAAGGCAGCTAATGATATCTCCCTTAAAAAGAGGCTTTCTATGGGGCACCTGGGTGGCTCAGTTGGTTAAGTGGTTGCCTTCGGCTCAGGTCATGATCCCGGAGACCTGGGATCGAGCCCCGCATCGGGCTCCCTGCTTGGCGGGAAGCCTGCTTCTCCCTCTCTCACTCCCATTGCTTGTGTTCCCTCTCTCGTTGTGTTTCTCTCTGTCAAATAAATAAATAAAAATCTTTAAAAAAAAAAAAAGAAGAGGCTTTCTATGAAATAGACAGTTTGGGGGCAGTCTAACAAAATGTTTAAAAATGTGCAGTGTTGAGTCTGCATGTTTTAAATGAGTCTGTGACTTTGATAAAGTTACTTAACCTCAATCTGTATAAAAAGAACATAATAAAAGTACTTAATTTGTGGGGCCCCTGGGAAGTTTAAATGATATAACTCATGTAAAGCAGGAAAGAGGAAGTGCTCAAAAATATTAGCTGTTATTATTTGTAAAACAACTCACAATGTGCCTAACATGTGGTGGACAGTAAATTTTAATCCTCTCCACCATAAGTGTTCTCCTGCTCTAGAATGTGCAAGTCAGGGACACAAACATCCTCCCTAGCTCAGTGGAGGCCTCCCTGACCTCATGACTTACACCTGCTTGAGCACAGGCCTTTGGGAGCCAGGTAAATGAAGGCAAGAGAGGCCATTTTCAAATTTAATAAACGCACAGCCACTCACAGGGACATCTCTCATTCCCACTGGCAGATTTTAGACAGCCTTTTCTCAATTACCTGTGGCTAATTTTAATACAAGGCCAGCTTTGCTTACTTTGCTCTCTGCATTCACCCTCAGCCTCCTCCTGAGCCCCAGGTGGGATCTACTCATAGAGTGTAAGTCCGTATTAATATCATCCAGAGCAAAACATAATTAGAAAACTAAATCAGCAGCCATAAGAAAAGTGTAATGCTTTCCAAAGCCATATATCTGGTGAGTGGAATGGTGGTGTTTGTGCTTCTTTCCTTGACATTTTTGTTTGTTTTAGATTATTCACATCACTGCTCCCCTGTATGTATCCCTACTATAAAAAAAGTCAAGACGATTGGGCATTTATTTAGGTTCCAGTATAAGACTTGGCAAAGTAGGGCCGGCTTGCCCAAATCCTGCCCACTGCTCATTTTTTTTGTGTGTCAGTCTTCATTAAGACATAGCCACACCCAATCACTTATGTTACAATGGTAGAAAAGACTAGATGGCCTACAAAGCTTAAAATAATATCTGGCTCTTTATAGGTAAAGTTTGCTGACCCTTCTTCCAGTGTATATGTAAGCAAGACAGCCTCCACAATAGCCCAAGAAGGATTTTCCTCCACCCAACACTGATAACCAGCACCTGCCTCTAAGTTCAGCAGTAGCTGGGGCTGCACAAGAATGGGTACTTGGGAAAAAAAAAAAAAAGAATGGGTACTTGGGCTCATGAAATCACCTGGCAGATGGTAAAGACACCTAGGAGGTCAAGACCTGCACATGGCCTTCCTAGATTTCCCTGTGCTTATTGCCCTCAAGGGTTAGGAGCCCAGGGAAGACCTGGGGGATCCTGCATGCTCTGGAGGCTACCTTATAGCTAATCCAGTCCTTGTGAGAAAACAGCTATGTGAAGGATATTCTCTCTGCTGACCATGCCTAGAGTTCTATAACTCACAGTCTGAGGGCCTGCATTTAAAAATGTACTTGGAGGGGCACCTGGATGGCTCAGTTGGTTGAGCATCGGACTCTTGATTTCGGCTCAGGTCATGATTTCAAGGTTGTGAGATCAAGCCCCGTGTCAGGCTGGGTGGGCATGGCGCCTGCTTAAAATTCTCTCCTTCTCCTTCTACCCCTCCATGCTCACCCCCTCCCCCACTTTCTTGCCCACTCTCAAATAAATAAAATTAAAATGTACTTGGAGGCTTACTTTATGTCACCTGTGGATGCAAAGATAGAAGTTGATTGGCTGTTATTAGGGTGCCTAAGAATTCCCTGGCACACCTGCTAATAATGCAGATTCCTGGCTATACCCAGAGAGTCCCAATAGAATAACTTGGAATGAGGTCCAGGAAACACGGGGGTTTTTTTGTTTTTGTTTTTTTTTTTGTTTTTGTTTTTGTTTTTTAGCAAGTATTACTGGTTTTGTTATTGATGTTGGTGACCCAGGTAGAACACCTTTAACGGTGTCTTGATGCTGTGATCTTAATCATTCTGCATTTGGAGACTATGTGAGAATCTTATAAAAGCAATGGAAACTTTGGTCAAGGGAAAAAAATACATTCTACATATACAGAAACATCCACTATTTCATACAACTGGAGAGGGTTCTGGATTCTCTTTGCCCATTGTTAAGAACCCCAAGTTAAGAACCATCCTAAAATAATGGATGAAAGAGAAAGTATGTGAGAACACTGATAGGAGCATTTGAATTTTACACTCCTGACAGCTGTCACCTGCTCTTTCCCCTCCTGGCAGGCTAGCATGAGGATAGTTCGTCCTCTGTGTTAAGGATGTGTGTGCTTGCCCTGATAAACTCATGGAGTGGTGAAGGTCACGTAAGGCCCTGTGTACAAAAGCAAATGGCAAACTCTGAAGTGCTATGCACACCCAGAGGATCATGATGATGCAATATTAGCTTTAAGAGGCTGCCTTCCAGGTTCACACCATATTTAGCACAGTAATCACAATGCCTCCCTCTTTGTCCTTTCAAGTTCAGTCTTGACTTGCTTTTATGTCCAGTTTTCCTTTATGCCACAGGGATCTGAGGAATTTTATCTCATGAAATAACTGACCATTGGACATTTCCACTTTGGAGTCCTACCAGCCCCTGGCTCTCAGTGTACCCAAAACTCATCATGAAATTGGCTCCTCTCCCTCCTCATTTCCTGGTTGCTATTGTGATTGGATGATATTTTGAAATATTAATGTGTACCCCTCCCACTCTCGTATTTCTTGCTTTTTCTTTTCCTTCTCATTTTCCCAACTAATATTCAGTTCTTTCCATAGGAAGAAAAGCAAAATTTGGGGTTTTCTGTTGTAGGAGAAGGGAGTCTATTTTATATAAGGTAATCAAGGAAGGTTCCTTTGAGTGGAGAGTATTAGAGGATAAATCTGAAGAGAGCAAGGAAAGGAGTCATGAATGTAAACATGAAGATAGGTCTGTGAGAGAACAAGTGCCTAGGCCTGAGGTTGGAGCTTCTTTGAGTTTTTAAGGAAGAGAAAGGTCAGTAAAGTAAAGAAATAAAGTAAAGAAGGGTGAAGTAAAGAAGGAGAAGACTGATGGGCAGTCAGATCAGAGGGACCAGAGCTGGCATGTCCTCAAGGTCAACTCAAGACTGTGGTTTCTATTCTGAGTGATTTGGGAATTGGAACTTAAATTTTAAAAGGTACACTCTAACTTTGAAGAATCTGAATCACCTTTCTAAGCCCTCTAGGGGCCAGAAGCAGAAAACCCAGTAGGAGGCTTGTTCACAGCTCCATCAAGACTCATGGGGTCGGGGGGTACAGTGCAGGAGGCGGGGGTGAGGGGATTATGGCAAGGTACCATGTATATTTTGAAGGTAGAGCCAGGCACGTTTTAAATGATGGGTTAGATGTGGGATACGATAGAAACAAGGAGATCAAGATGACTGCAAAATTCAGAATCTGAAAATCTAAGATGGGGATGACTCAAGAGGCAGTGGGCTTGCCATTGGGAGCCTGGCTGGGTCAGACATTTGGTTTAAGCCATGTTAACCTGAAGAAATGCATCAAATTGAGAGTGAGTAGACAATTTGATAGATTAGTCTGGAGTTCAGGGAAGAGGTATATGCTAAATTCAGGAGGATATTCCACAGGGTTCAGATGGTGCTGACAGCCCATCTGTAAGAGCATGTAAGGGAGTGGCTATGAAAGGCTGGGCAGAAATAAGGAATTAACAAAGGAAACAAAGAGTGACTTGCGATGAATAAGGACAAAACAGAGTGAAGTTCTAAAAGTGAAGGAAATGGTTCAAGAAGGAAGAAGTAATTCAGCAATGTCCAAGGCTATTGATAGGTCAAATGAAGACTGAGAATTGACCGTGGGATATTAGCAGTGTGGTAGTTAAACTTTGTGAATCCTGTAATGTTCCCTAGGAGAAATAAGAAATTATTGGCTGTAGGAAATCCAAGAGACATTTTTAGATGACACAGAGTTGCTCAAAACTGAAGCTAACTTGATGAATTCCCATCTACTGAGCAGGGTGCTTACCCTTTCTCACCTCCAAAAAAGTGATTTTTTTCATTGGAAGAGAAATCTGTCATACCTTTGAGCTGCCAAGCCGTAAATCTTCTTTCCACCAACTTGCTAATTGTTTTTCTTGCCACCTTTCCTGATAATCCAGAGTAATTGTTATGAAATATGGGCTTGTTCTGTGTCTCCCACCTGCAGCCCCTCTGTTCTCTGCAGGGCCTGGGAAGAGGCAGAGGCTCTGTTTTTGTCACTGGGTGTTCATTAGAAGAACAGCAGATGCTGTTACTATGAACATGACATCCTAATGAAACCAGAGGCCACCACATAGCAACCCTGAAATCTGAGAGCCAACGGCTCCTCCTGCCCAAAAGGCACCAGCAAGTGGCTTCTGCTTTGTTTTCTTAGGGAGACAGAGAGAAAATGACCTCTATTTAATCATGGGAATGAAAATGCTCTTTCATGCATGCTTTTACTGATTCCACAGTAAAGTATTAAGTGTCTGAAGTTGTGCAAGAGTGCTGGGTTAAAAGTTTGATGCTAATGAATAATCAGGCATATGTATCTTATGGAAGTCATAATTATCAGGAGTTAACTGAAAGGATATTTTCTCTGGGAAGAATACTGGGTGATGTGGTCTGGGGATAACATAGTTAAGAGTGGCTTTAAGTCTCCCCTGTTCTTGTGTTGGATCAACACTCCTCAAGGGGCAATTGACTCCACCAGGTGGTGGGATCAGCTTCCTCAGTAATGCCATTCACTGAGTGTGAGTCTCCCTGGTTCTTTATGAAGAATGTACTCAGATCTGTGGCCATGGAATTTTTCCTTGCCCATCACAAGCTTCTGCCAAATCTTTAAGAGCTCTGAGTAAGCCTTACCAAGCCTCTTAAACCACCAGTGTGGATTCTGAAACTTCAACAAGATTCCCTGGTTGCAAAAACTGCCTTTGCAAGCCTTATCTCCATGATATACATCTGGGTTCAGGGTTCATTGTTTTAGTATGCATCTAAGTACCATCTTGCTACACTGACCATATATTCTATGCTGGTGACTTGACAGCATAGAGTTTCCCTACAGCTCCACAATGATAGATAGTCTGTGGACATGCAGTTGGTTATCTGCAAGGTCTAAGTGGGACCAATTGTGGCGGGCCAGTGCATGACTACACAAAATACCTATGATCGTGGCACACCATGCTAAACATTGGGAATATAAAGCTTAAGACAGATCCTTGCCCTTAAGAAGCTCAGATGGAGGGGCACCTAGGTGGTTCAGTCAGTTGGGCGTCTGCATTCTGCTCGGGTCACAGTCCCAGGGTCCTGGGATTGAGCCCTGCGTTGGGCTCCCTGCTTGGTGGGGAGCTTGCTTCTCCCTCTCCATCTGCCTGCTGCTCTCTCTGCTTGGGCTCTCTCTGTATCTCTCTGTCAAATGAATAAATAAAAATCTTTAAAAAAAGAAAAAAGCTCAAATGGAAAATGGTTTGCAAAGTCAAGCAACTTTAAGAAGCATCCTTTGGCAGATCTAGCCCTGGTCTTGACTCATGAGTCTCCTCGCTAAATATCTCAGTCTTTTTAAAAAGATTTTATTTATTTATTTGACAGAGAGAAACACAGCGAGAGAGGGAACACAGCACGGGGAGTGAGAGAGGGAGAAGTGGGCCTCCCGCCGAGTAGGGAGCCCGACCCGGGGCTCGATCCCCGGACTCCGGGATCATGACCTGAGCTGAAGGCAGTTGCTTAACCAACTGAGCCACCCAGGTGCCCCAATATCTCAATCTTGACTGCTTGTCACCCACTCACTAAAAATTGGCAAGTTAAGATCTGATGGGATTGCTTTAACAATTGCTTGAACAGCGATTTAGCAATTAAATCTACTGAATTCTAATTTTTCTAATTGAAGATAGGGAGTCCCTCAAGTGACCCAAAACAGTGTAGGATTTTGGAATGCAGATGCCTGAATTAACCACCTAGAATTTATAAGCTCTCTACCCTGTCCCATGCCTTGTGCTAAGAGCTTTATATGGGTTATCTTGTTTATTTTTTCAGATATTTATTTATTTGAGAAAGAACAAGTGGGGGGTGGGATAGAGGGAGAGAATCTCAAGCAGACTCCCTGCTGAGTGTGGAGCCCAACTTGGGGCTCAATATCATGACCCTGAGATCATGACTTGAGCTGAAATCATGAGTCAGATGCTTAACTGACTGAGCCACCAAGATGCCCCTGGATTATCTCATTTAATCCACAAACCTGTGAAGTAAGTGCTATTGATATCTCCCATTTTCAGAAGAAAGTGAGTTTTGAGTCAAGAATCAAGACCAGAATGTCTGGCACCTATGTCCCACCCTGCTTCCCAGGGTAATACATTTTCTCATGAAAGATTGATTCAGCCATATCACATCTTTACTTGATGAATGCGAACATATTCTTAATGGTTGTGTATACCTATTCAGCAGAATAGTGAAGGTTAAGGGTTGGGAGATAATAGATGGTTGGACATAAGGACAACATTAGCAAAGAGATGTAGAGATAACTTCCAGATCTTACCTTGGTCAATTCCTTTGCCTTCATATGTATATAGTGCTATCTAACAGACTTTAAGACCCAAATATCATTTCCCATCCTTGGGATGAAAAATTATAAGGCCTTTTAAATTTTTGGAGACTAGCAGGAGAAATAAGATAGAAAGTCAGATTTCCACCCCAAAATCTCAATTAGTTAAACACGGTCCGTGGAGTGCCTGGGTGGGTCAGTCGTTAAGCGTCAGCCTTCAGCTCAGGTCATGATCCCAGTGTCTTGGGATTGAGCCTCACATCAGGCTCCCTGCTTGGCGGGAAGCCTGCTTCTCCCTCTCTCACTCCCCCTGCTTGTGTTCTCTCTCTAGCTGTATTTCTCTCTGTCAAATAAATAAATAAAATCTTAAAAAAAAAAACAAAAAAAAACAGGGGCGCCTGGGTGGCTCAGTTGGTTAAGCGACTGCCTTCAGCTCAGGTCATGATCCTGGAGACCCAGGATCGAGTCCCACATAGGGGCTCCCTGCTCGGCTTCTCCCTCTCTCACTCCCTCTGCTTATGTTCCCTCTCTGGCTATGTTTCTGTCAAATAAATAAAATCTTAAAAAAAAACCAAACCCAAAACCAAAAACACGGTCCAGTTCTGGCAGCTTTCCCACCTTCTGGGGTGATATTTCTCCATCTGGATCATCCATTTGATCCCTTTCTTTCTCCTTCTGGACAACTTATTCTCATTCTTCAAGATTCTACTGAAGGATCACTCCCTCCAAAAAGCTATTCTAAATCCAAGACTTAATCAGGTAACCCTCTTCTGTTTTCCCCACCAGCACAGCATCAGATTTTCTGTGTGCTTTGTTATGTTCTATATTAGGCTGTGAACCCCTTTAATGCAAAGACTGTGTTTTACTTCTCTTTGTCTACTCAACATGTAACAGAGTGGTAAATATATGGTAAGTACTTTTTAAATGAATAAAATAATACATTCTGACATAGATCAGGTAGATTTGGTCTGCTTATAACTAAAGTCTGCCTGCTTAAACTTAGTTATCAGTCATCTGGTTGCAGTATGGAATATGGATGCCTAGCCTCACTACTAGAAACAGAACTCATGGTATAGCAGAAATTTCGACATCAAATGGAATATCAGCTAGTTCAAACCCTTTTTTATATAGATAAAAAATTAGAGTCCAAGTGGATGAAAGAATTTCCCCAAGATCAGCCAGATTTCAGGGATAGAACTGGGAATGGAACCTAAATTTCTGACTCTTAAACCACGATCTTTGCCACTTCACCAGTGTTCTCTCTCTCTTAGTATTCTTCCCCAGGTGCACAGCATGTCTTCCTGATAGATAGATTCATATATATTAAGAGATCCTCAAAGTAACAAATGAAAAGTTACAAAAGAAAGACAAATTTATTTTCCTACATATTGTCGAAAACAACTCACAGAGTCTCTGGTCCCTTATAATGCTCAGCTACCACTTCTGAAACATGTTTCAAGAATTCAGTCATTCCCGGGCAACATTTATTTTTTTCTCAAATAATTTGGTGCACAAAAGAAATTTATAAGGTGTTAGAGATTGTTTCTTATCCCTGAATGGATAGTCAAGGACATCTGCCATAAGGAAAATTCTCATTTCAGCCAGAATGTTGATTTCAATAAATCTATTCAAAAGAATGAAGTGGCTGTTCTTCCCTTTGGTAAAACACACTCGTAGCTGAGAAAGTATTTTGTTGATAGAAATGTTAGCAAGCAATGACAGACATGCAGCCTAAAGCCACTGAAATGTGCATAAACCCCACTAGTCACTAGAAATTAAAACATTACTTTTGTATGTGGTATGTCTAGAATGATTTGCACAACATGTTGATAGAGACATTGCCTGTGCATTGGAAATAATATGGGCTATAGAAGCAGACATATCTGCTTAACTTGATCATGTACTAACTCTGTGCCCTCTGATAAGAGATTTAATCCTCTTAGTTCCGTCCATCAGTTCAAGAAATATTTAATGAGCATTTACTCGTTGCAGGCTCTACTCTAAGCACT
>PITA01004401.1:20875-76496 GCA_004023965.1 Spilogale gracilis
TGAGGAGAGCAGTTTTAAATAGGGTGATCAGAGAAGGTGTCACCAAGAAAGTGACACTGGAAAGAGGGTTGAGAGAGTAAAGAAATGAATCAGGTATTTGGGGGTAGGGTGTTCCAGATACAGAAAATGGCAAGTTCAAAGGTCCTGGGGTGGGTCTCATGGTGTTCTTAAATTGCGGCAAGAGGGATTTATGTCTAGGGCATTGAGAGTAATGGGGAGAGTAATAGGAGATGAGCTTAAAGAGGCAGAAGAAAGGGATGGGGCAGAGGATCAGACCTTGTAGGCCAATAAAGACATGGCCTTTTTTCCTAAGTGAGAAGGAGGCTGGTGGAGAGTTTTGAGCAGGGGAATGGTATGATCTGGCTCCAAGTTTTAAAAGCTTGCACTGTATTGACAATAGACATTAAGAGGAAAGAGGTAGAAGCATGCAGAATGGTTACGAGGCTATTAAAATGATCCATGCAGGAGATTATGTTGTCTTGGACCAGGTGAGCAGCCATAGAGAAAGTGAGAGGTGGTCAAATTGTGGATATATTTAAAGCTAGCGTTGGGATGCCTGGGTAGCTCAGTTGGTTAAGCATCTGCCTTTGACTCAGGTCATGACCCCAGGGTCCTGGGATAGAGCCTCATATTGGGCTTCTTGGTCAGCTGGGAGCCTGCTTCTCCCTTGGCTGCTTGGTCTGCCACTCCTCCCTGCTTGTGTGCTCTCTCTCTTTCTCTCAAATAGATAAATAAAATATTTTTTGTTTTTGTTTTTAATTTTATTTATTTATTTGACAGAGAGAGACACACAGAGAGAGGGAACACAAGCAGGGAGAGTGGGAAAGGGAGAACAGGCTTCACGTGGAGCACGGAGCCTGATGCAGGGCTTGATCCCAGGACTCTGGGATCATGACCTGAGCCACAGGCAGACAATTAATTAATGACTGAGCCACCCAGACACCCCAATAAATAAAATCTTTAAAAAAATAAATAAAGGTAGTATCATCAGGATTTGCTGACAGACTGCATGTTAGGTGTGACGGAGAGAGAAGTCAAGAATAACTTTAGGGTTTTTGACCTGAGCAGTTGGAAAGATGGAGTTGTCAACTGGGTTGAAGAAAACAATGAGAGGAACAGGTTAGTTGAGAAAACCAGGTGTTTGGTTTTGGATATATCAGGCTTGAGATGCTTATTAAACATATAAGAGGAGATAATTAGACTGCTGCACTTTGTAGAGGAGAAGTCTAGACTGTAGATTTAAATATTCCTCTAGATGTTATTTAAAGGACTGAGAAATAATATCACCCAGAGAAGGACAGTATCCAAGGGCTGAATGTTTAGGCACTTGATGTTAAGAAGTGGGTAATAAAAATAGTTAATGTGCTCCTGTAATACTGTGTACCAGACCTGTTCTGAGTGTTTTTGTATGTGAACTCATTTAATTTTCATGACAGCCTTATAAGGTGGCTCCTATTATTACCCTTATTTTGTAGATTAAGGAAACTGGGAGAAAGAGGTAAGTAACTTGCCCTACGTTCTGCACCTGCTGCATTGTGTAGTCAGAATTCCAACCTGGGCTGTCTTGCTTCAGAGTCTGGGCTTCTAACTCCCCCCTAACACTGTCTCTTCAGTAACTAGAAGAGAGGTGCTACCAACAGGGATGACTGAGGAGGGACAGCCAGTGAGGTAGTAGGAAAACCTGGGCAGTGTGGGGCCCTGCAAGCCAATTGAAGAAAGTTTCAAGAAGGAGAGGATTGCTTACCTGGGTCAAGTGTTGCTGGCAGGCCAAATGAAGGTAAGGACTGACATAGCAATGTAGAGGCTGTCAGTGCCTCCAACAAGAGCTGTTTAGAGTGGCAGTTTAGAGTGACAAGGGCAGGTAGAGTGGTGGCAGTAAAAGCCAGATTGGTGTGAGTTTAAGAGAGAAGGCAGTTTAGACAGTGAGTTTTGACCATTCTTGAGAGGATTTTTATTATACAGGGAGCATATAAGTGGGCAGTTGCTACAGGGAAACATGGGATCAACTGAAGGTATCTTTTACACACGGGATAACAAATAACATACAGGTGTTGAGAACAATATGGTATAGAAGGGAAAATTGTTGTTGAAGTTAAGGCAAGAACACATAGTTGCAGTGATGCCCTTGAGTAGACAAGAGGTGACTTTTGGGGGAAATAGTTCATCCACAGAAATGGGAGGTAAGCAGAGTCTGTAGTCACAGATGCTGGTAGTAGGGCAAATATGGTGGTGGGACTTTGTGAACACTCCCTCATTAAGTACCTGTGCCTCAATTTCCTTATCCACAAATTGGGGATTTATATCTCAAGTTGCTGTGAAAATTGAATGAGACAACATGGTAAAATGTTAGGGTCATGCCAAGTATAATTTATGAGCTCAGATTACTTATTAGAAATTCCTTCATCTCCCTCTTTACTGGTTATTTTTAAATTTCTTTTATTATCAGTTACTAACATTCAATGAACATTTACAGTGTAGTAGACACTATGCCACATACGGGCACACATTTCTCAGAGAATGTTCCATGATTGTGGGATCTTACTAAGGCTTTCTGAACTCTTACAAGGAACCTGTTTGGAGTTTCATTTACTATTTGGTTCTTTCTTTTTCTCCTCAGTCTTCCCTTTATCAGCAGCTCTACTGGTCCAGGTTTTTAACATTTGTTAATTCACCCTAATTCGCCTGAGGAGCAGTGGCATATTGCTGAGACCCAGAAGCATATTTTCCATCTAACATCCCTTGTGGCATAAGATGGGACATGGTAGACTGGGTTAAGCCATTTGCTAACCTGGGTCTAGTTTGTTTTGGCTCTACTGAAACTACCTCAGCATGGTAGAAATCCTCCAAACAGGCATTTGTTCAAGATTTCTTCTTCTGTTTTGGGAATAATGAGAAATGGAAGATGGGTCAATAATGACCAGCTTCTGAACATCGATGTTCTCAGTTGGGAAAAGTGAAGTTAGGTAGAGTGCTCAGAGGTCTACCTGGTATTAATATTTTGGATTTGTTGTCGTCATGTGGACTCTTTTACTCTGTGAAATGAGTACAGATTTCCCGACTGAGGATCCCCTTATCAAAATCTGTCTATCATGAGAAATACAAACCCTCCTAAACAAAGATCTTCGTGAAAGTAGATTTACATTCTGTTCTCACGAGTCTGTTTCTAAGGGAAAGCTGTAGGAGTTGGTTTCTTCTCCTTGTTGAGCAATTTTGATAAACCAGTGGCTCTCTTTCCCATATCTGAGAAATGGCCATCCCAGCACTTTTTACATGCTTAAAAGCTAAAAATTAGTGCTTATCCAAATATGTAAAGTATCATTATTTGTTTCCTCTGAGGAAGCAATTAATTACATAGACCACTGGAATGATCCTGATGTTTCATGATACAACCACCCGGTTCTTCATTAAGAGACAAAGAGTCCCCATAGTAAACAAATTCTACTACAGGGGTGAGGGATCTTTAATGTCTCTTATGGGGTGCCTGCTGTGAGATATACATTGAAAGTTATAGTTTATATACACCATTGCGCTTAACCTCCTACAGCTCTTCTGAGGGTAAGTTTTATTATCCCTAATGTGCAGATGAAGAGAGAGACTCAGAGAAAATAAGGACTTTGCCTAAATTTACAAAGCTACTAAGTGATGGAGCTCACATTTGAACCTAAGTCTACTTCAGTGTATATAAACCTTGTTCTGTCTGAAAGCCTTTAATTTTTAACCACCAAATGGTATTACCCCCTTTATTGATGTTGGATGTGTCTGAGGGTGACAGAAGCCTTTTGTGACACTATGCTTTATAATGCCCATATGGCTTTATGTGGAGTCCTTCTGGAAGTCGTAAGTTCATAAATAATGTCTCTTCAAGTTGGTTAGGCTCACAGTGCCAAGAGAAGACAGATGAGCGATGCCTGTGCATGGTATCATTGCAAGCTAATGTGTTACTTCTGTAGTCTTGGGTTGCCATCCCCTGGAGTGTTTTGATGTGATCAGTTGTCAGTTTCAGGTCTGTTGTTTCTCTCACCAGAAGCCCAGCCAGTGGAAGATGACAGCCCCAAAGCCTTGCCTGTGTTAGGGGAGCTATCGAACTCAGATAATGACATAAACGAGTCGGTGTTCATCTGGGGAATCTCAGACAAAGCAGCCCAGAGGAAAACCATCTCTGTCGATGAAGGTTTGTTTCACTTGCAAAAGAAAAAGCAGCAGCAGCAGCAGCAGCAGCCGAGGCAGCCACCGCGACTGGAGCCCGTGCACAGGCTGGGAAGAGGCAGAGGGAGGCTGAAGCTGCCACATGTGAGTAGCATCTTAGGATTTCTCTAAAGCTGGAAAGGAATGCTGGGGAGGGGGCTTGGTTGTGAGGTGGGCGTGTGTATGTGTGGGGGGGTTCGAGCTTTCCTTTCCGTGTGGCTGGGGTGGGAGGGATGGTTTACACAATTAACTAGTGCATTTGGGATCTGCCCTTCTCTTCCAAAGGAGGTGCAAGAGTATGCCCAAACGCACTTGCATTTTCTCCGCTGATCATACTGTGTGTAAGCAGCAGGTGGGGAATTTTTCTTTTTGTTTTCTTTTTTTTTTTTCTTCTTCTCCTTCATCTCTGAGAGTGGGCTGCATGGCAGAAAGACACCTGAGCCTTGAGAGAGCTTTCCTAAGTGGAAGGACTCTCTCAGAGGGTTTCTTTCCCAAGTTTCTTTTGCAGATGTGTAGCTCTCATGGAGATTCTTTGCCATAGAGCTGCTTGGTGCAGGGGTGTTTACAGTCCTGCTAGCCATAAAGGGCCGAGGGTGACTTTTGTATGGCTGGTTCTCAGCTCAAGTTGTCTATAGTAAATAGTACCAAATCCAACACAATTTAACCTCTCCATTCTCACTGTTAAAGAGCTCAGTGTGCACATCCTGGGCATGGAAAAGCATGGGCTGTATTTCATGCATCTGCTCAGCCTAGGACGAAATAAGCAGGTTGACAGCATTGGTGCCTTCTTGAACTTGGGGAAAGTTTTTTGTTAATATTGTTGTTGTTATTTTTAATCAAACTCTGGAATTTACTATGAATATGGAGTAGATTGAAGCTGCAAAGGAGCAGGAGAGAATGTTTCTGTTAAACCACCAGTGCAGCCTAGCAGCAGGTTGTCTTAGCATAGGGGGTTGGTTAGCATCTTTGGGTTACTGTTACTGATGCTAAATAATTAGCTGAGATGAAGTATACCCAGTCATTCACTTGCTTGGATTGTGGTTTTCAGAAGACATGGTTGCTTTTTTGTTGTTTGTTTTCCTGCCATTGCTTCCTTCCTTCTCTCTTTAGAAGCTTTGATATGGCTGATCATGTCAGGCTGAGTGTTTACCTGCATGAGCATTTGCAGTAAATATACCACAAGTTGATCTTCTCCTGGAGAAGAGGAAAAAGGAAAGAAAAAGGGGGCCAAGGAAGGATACTTCCCTTGTCCTAAGAATAGCCTTTGAGCAGCTGTGTGTAAAGATGGAAGAGTCAGAGACACTTCCACCTGGGACTTGGCTGGGAGGAGATCAGCCAGCCCATGCATGGGTGCAGAACTGAATGCTGTTATACTAGAGGGACAGAGCCCTTGCTCCCAAGTTGTTTTGGGGTATGCATGACACAGGAGCCAGGGGATCGGCTTCACAGGGGGTCCTCTCACTGAGGAGTACTTTCCAACCTTTTTTTATATCATAGCACTCCAGGGTCAACAGATGAGTCTGCTCAAAGTTGGGGATGATGTCTAGCCCAGTGGAAAGGGTTCAATATTTGCAGCATCACCTTATCTGGCCTTCATTCATTGCACATGGGGAGCCTTGCCATACAGATTGAAAGGATCTAACTTATGCAACCCAGAGAAAGCCAAAGAAATGAGGCAAGATGAGTAATCTGATGCTTATGCTTTGTTATGATTTATTTTTGCCATTACTGGTAGGGATGCACTGTAGACACATTATCAACTGTTTTGTTTGTTTTTTTCTAAAAGACTTTCTCCTAGGGTGCCTGGGTGGCTCAGTGGGTTAAAGCCTCTACCTCCGGCTCAGGTCATGATCTCAGGGTCCTGGGATCAAGGCCCGCATCTGGCTCTCTGCTCAGCGGGGAGCCTGCTTCCTTCTCTCTCTCTGCCTGCCTCTCTGCCTACTTGTGATCTCTCTGTCAAATAAATAAATAAAAACTAAAAAAAAAATTAAAAAAAAATAAGAGACTTTCCCCTAATATTGCCCATTTAGAATCTCTGTTTCTTCCTTGTGCTCTCTCCCAGCCTTTGTCCAAGCATGTCTTTTTGACACATTATAACCACAGTCTAGATATATTTATTTGCTCTTTCTTTTCCCAGTATTGTTCTATAAGTGCTTTCCCAACTTCCAGCCAATTTTCATGTAGATGGTTAATTATGGTTGGATTAAATGGATTAATCCCTTAAGTGGATATGCCATAATCTGTTTAGCAATTGTTGGCTATTTAAATTGCTTCTAGTTTTCCCATGATTGTTACGCCACTATGAATATTTCTATGCATAAAGCAATTTTGTTTCTCTTCATTTATAAAAACACTGGGAGGGGGATGAATTCTCAATATTGCTATTGAGGTAAAAAATATGAACATTTTTATGGCTTTTCATGCTTATTACCATAACTGTTCTCTGTAATATATTTCTGTTGTCCAAAACCATCAGTAATATAGTCTGGATAAATGTAGATTTATCTAGAGACTTATGCACATTACATTTTTGTTTTTTCTCTCTCTCTCTCTAAATTAGGAGCTATAAAAAGGTACTGGTCACTTTTTTAAAGCTGACTTTGAGTCCAGATTATCCAGTCAGTATCATCCTCCCCAGAACAAGTCTAACTCCTCAGGTTCCCTCACTTTGTCAAGAATTCCCAGGTGGAATCCAAGTCCAGCAGCCTCCCCTTTCCCTCCCTATAAGGAGTAAAGAAGTGAGGGACAGAAGCTCTCCATCCTGTACCAGACCACCTGAGAAAAGATGAACAGGGATCACAGGAGGGAAAGCCAGCTTAGAGTTATCTCCAAGCGCTGGAGCACAATCCCGGGCAGCTCCTTGGCCCTTCTGTCTTCCTCCTTGACCCTGAAAGAGCCAACATATAGGTGTACTAACTCCCTGGGCAGGAATTGAGGCTGAGACCTGACACAGTAGAAGGGAGTGGGGTCCTGTGGAAGGTGAGGACTAGCTAAGCTTATTGGGACAGAAGGAACGGACTGTAGAGTCTCACTGCAATGTGTCCTCCCAAATTCATGTGCTTTAATGATGCAGTCAGAGAGGGCTGAATTCCAGCTCTTAGCAAATAAGAACTGTAGAATGCTTCTTTTTCAGTTCCTCCCTCCTATAAAGACAATTTTTACCAATAATTTTTTATTTCTTTTATTTCCTCTTCCCTTGTACCTCATCAATTTGGAGATTAATCTTTGCTCTTCCTACCTACTGTATGGCTCACCATATAGTGCTTCAGTGCTAATCTCTTCTTCATTCTATAATTATTTTTGCAAAGGCCAAGAGTGCCCAATGGGAGCCACACAGAAACTCGGTATGTGTTTGCCCACCCTAACCTACACAGATGGGAAATGATTTGTGTCTTGGGAACAAGATTTTCTTACCATTCATAAGCGGGTTTGATAAATGTGAGTTTTGGGAGGTGTTATTGACTCAGTCTGCAAGGGCTTAAAATAGAAGAAGCACTTGACTTTCTCTTCTTGGCTTATTTCACTCAGCGTAATCTCTTCCAGTCCAGTCCATTTTGCTACAAAAGTTGGATATTCATCCTTTCTGATGGAGGCATAGTATTCCATTGTATATATGTACCACATCTTCTTTATCCATTCATCTGTTGATGGGCACCTTGGCTCTTTCCACAGTTTGGCGATTGTGGCCATTGCTGCGATGAACATTGGTGTACATATGGCCCTTCTTTTCACTACATCTGTAGCATGGTTTCACTTACTTGCAGTGCATGAGGGGTAACCTGGAGGACAGTGGGTGAAGGAAAGTAAAGGGGAACTAGGGTAACCCAGGGAAAGAAACGAAACAACAGAGACTTTGGACACAGAAACAAACTGAGGGACTTGGAGGGAGGGGGATGGAGGGATGGGAGAGCCTGGTGGTGGGTACTGGGGACACCTAAAGCATGGAGCACTGGGTGTGGGGAATGGGGAATTAATCTTGGAACACTGGAAAAAAAAATTTAAGTAACAATTAAAAAAAAAAAGAAAAAGAAAAGAAACCTATATATGAAGGCAGGATCTCAGTAGTTGAGTTTCTGGTTATAAGTAAGGAATTTTCAAGAGCTTTTAGTGGAATAAACAAAAGCTGGTTTTTCAAAAAAAAAAAAAGCACTGCTTCATACAACTGGCGGACCCTTGGTATGTCTGAATTCAAGTGGAAGTGATGGGCAGTGGTCTAAGACAGAACAGAGGGTTTGCTGCTTCAGATGATGGACAAACCAAGAGAAATGGTGTGCTCATGATCTACCAGTGAGAGGAAAGCTTTTGTCTACTAAGAAGAGGACAGTAGGCTTTTAAATTATAGTACAAGAAAGACATTAGTAAGCACTTCCCATATGATAATACTCTACACTTCACATAGGACACTCCTTAATCTTTAAATTCTATTATTGGTTTAAGGGCTGACTTTGTGCAAGTTCATACTCTGGGGGGCGAGTGTGGTGTCTGCTTTATTCCCTGTTGCATCTCCAGTCATTCACCCAGCAGTAGCAGCTTCTGCCTCTCTGAGGTTTGCTATGTGCCAGGACATGTGTTAAGTGCTCCATTTACAGTATTGCCCTCAGTACTCACAGTAGTCCTATGCAGTGAGTAGTCCTATTATTACTCTCATTTTGCACGATTAAAAATTGAGAGACAAGGAAATTATGCTGGAGGGTATCTGGAGCCATGGAGGGGAGGAGGAGATGCTGAGGGGAAAAACGAATCTCTCCCTACTTGAAAATGCCAGCACCACAATTTGAACCAAAGCCATCTAGCTCCAGAGTCTGTGTTCTTCCTCACTGCACCATCACCTTGTTTAACATTGGCTGAGGGACTGATTGAAAGTCTGAAAGAATGTCAAGCACTATTTATGGCTAAGATGTACTAGTGGTGAAAATAATGACAATAGTGATGGTGAATTTATAACAGTAGTGACTAACACTATTTCCTGTGCACCAGCCACCTTTCCCCGAAGCTCTGTGCATGCATTGATGTAATTCTCACAATACCCTTATAAGCTTCCATCATTCTTACCTCTCTTTCACCAATGAAGAAATTCAAACTCTGAGATCATATGTGAATTGTCCAAGGTCACAGAGCTAGCAAGTCATACACTGATATCTGTTACCACTGACTGCACCTCACAGATGCACCAACTTAGCTCTGATCAAGGGCCAGAGCTGTCACAGCAAAGGATTTGCCTGGGACAGTGGAAGGGAGCTCAGTGCCTTTTCTGATTTCTTTTAATGTGGGATCCTCGGGTGGCTTTTAAATCACCTTTGATGATGCTGCATAAAAAAACTTATGTCTCAGGTCATGCTGGATAGTACCTCAAAGGTAAATTCCTAAAGGAAGGCATGGAAAAAAATCATCATTGGGCTAGTCACTGGTGTACCCACCTTTGTTCAGTGTTCTAGACTTGCACTGTCCCAGTGTGGTAGCAGTTAGCCACATGTGGCTATTGAATGCTTGAAATGTGGCAAGTTCAAATTGAATGCCATAAGTGTCAATAAAAAAAATACACCAGATCTCAACAGCTCAGTATGAAAAAATATAGATTACCTTACTAAATTTATATAGATTACAGATTGAAATAATAATGTAGATATAATGGTTCAACTAAAAAATATGTGTGTGTGTGTATATATGTGTGTGTGTGTGTGTGTGTGTGTGTGTGTGTGTGTGTGTATAATGAGAGCATACAAGCAGGTGTGGGGGGGTGCAGAAGAAGAGGGAAAGAGAGAGAATCTTGAGCAGGTTCCATACCCAGAATGGAACCTGACTCAGGGCTTGGTCTCAAGACCCTGAGATCATGACTTGAGCTGAAATCAAGAGGTGGACGCTTAAACGACTGAGCCACCCAGGAGCCCCTAAATAAAACATGTTCTAAAAATTAATTTTACTATTTCTTTTTAACTGTTTGAAAATTGTGGTAAAATGCACATAATATAAAGTTTGTCATCAACCATTTTATTTTTTTTTTAATTTTATTTATTTATTTAAGAGAGAGAAAGTGAGAAAAAGAGCATGAGTGGAGAGGGAGGGTCAGAGGGAAAGGGAGAAGCAGGTTCCCTGCTGAGCAGAGAGCCCAACAGGGCCCTGAATCCCAGGACTCTGGAATCATGACCTGAGCCAAAGGCAGGTGCTTAACTGACTGAGCCACCTAGGCGCCCCATGTCATGAACCATTTTCAAATATACACTTCCACAGTGTTAAGTATATTTTCATTGTTCTGCAGTCTAGCTCTGGAATTCTTTTTATCTTACAAAATTGATCATCTAGGAGCACCTGGGTGGCTCAATTAACCATCTGCCTTTGGCTTAGGTCATGATCCCAGGGTCCTGGGATCAAGCCCCATATCTGGCTGCCTACTCAGCAGGGAGCCTGCTTCTCCCTCTTCTTCTGCTTCCCACCCCCCCTGCTTGTGCTCTCTCACTCTCTGTCACTTTCAAATAAATAAATAAAATCTTAAAAAAAACAAAACAAAACTGATCATCTGTACCCATTCAACAACTCCCCATTTTTCCCTCCGCCAGCCACCTACTTCTTGTCTCTATGATTCTGACTACTCTAAATACCTCATAAGTAGCCTTAAGATTCATCCATACTGTAGTATGTGTCAGAATTTCTTTCATTTTTAAGGCTGAATAATATTCCATTAGGTAGATATGCAGCATTTTGTTCATCCATTTATCTGTCAGTGGACACCTAGCTAACTTCCACCTCTTTTTATTTGTTGTTGTTGTTGTTGTGGCTTCTATAACATTTAAAAGTGCATATGTGGCTTGCCTTATGTTTATTGTATTTCTGCTAGACCTCACTGCTCTGAACTTCTCTCTCTTCCTTCCTGCTTCCTCCTTCCTACCGCCCCCCCCCCCAACAAGGCCTCTGCTGGCCTTTACCAGATGTTACTTTGGCCTTCCTCTTCCCCCTTCCCTAAGACCGAACCAAGAATCTTAGCCCTGATCAATCAGTCCTTTCTGTAAGGATCAGTGAAACATTGCCATGTTAAGCAAAATTTTCTATAATTGAATGAAACTATGACATTTCTCAAGATGAATATTCCCGTATGCACCTGCAGAACTTCACTGGTTCTTCAGAACGTAGTTCAAAGGTCACACTCACTGGGAAGTACCTCTTGAACCCAGCGCTGAACAGGGGAAATAGGTGACACACCCCAGTGAGTGCAGGGAGTTGCATGATGGGACTCACTCTTTACAATGGTGCAGGCAAAGTTAAGGGAAACCAAGATGGAATGGGGAAGCAGAATTAAGGCTAGCAGCTGCTGGAAGCAGGAAGGAGGGAGCAGTTGGCCAGATCATAAGAGCGACCTTAGACAGAAACTGGCCTCTCCTAGAACAGTGCAATCCCTGATGGTATGTACTGTTAATGGAAGGTAGCTCTCTCTCCTCCACCTTCTCATGTATTCCCATTGACTGAACCCACCCGGAAGCCAGAGGGCATCAGTGCCCAGACACAATTTGCAGAGGTCACCTCCAAGAGCACAGAGCAGGTGGGGAAAAGTAGAAGGGCATATGGAGAGTATCTAGTATGAGCCCCTACCTCATCTCCAGAAAACACCCATTCCCAAGATTCCTAAGTAGTTTATACCATTTATACCAGAAGATTATGCATATTCTATTATACTCATATTGTTCAATCAAATGTCTTTTAACAAACTACACATGGAGACAGTGAGTTCCTTGAAGGTCAGATTCATTCCCCTTAATCATGCATATATATATCATACCTAGCAAACTACCTGGTGGCGAGTAGGTACTAAATACATGTGGATCCAATGAATGTGTTCCTCTATCACATTTTTTTTTCTAAAGCCCCCTTTGGAAACTGGATGACTTATAGTGATTCTAGATTGGGAATTTCCCAGTGAGTTGGATATATAGAATTAAGACTCTCTTTCTTTGAATCTCAACTAGGAAGCTAAAATGATTCAAATAACTGATTCTCAGTGTTTTGTTTTGCTGTAATTGGTGGCACATTAAGTCGTGAAGAATTGAGGAATTTGAACTTAAGTGGTAGGAATCAGCACTAAGTTAGACCAACCATGAAGGTAAATGTTTCTATAGGTGCCCAGGAGAAAGTGAGCAGCTGCCTGAATTAAAATCAGAGACTACACAAACACACACACACACACACACACACACATACAGAGAGAACATCATATGACTTTTCTGCATGGCCTCCTTAATTGGATTTTTCATACAGATCTATATGGTTTGCAGAGAGAGACTGGAGGATTGAATGCTTTGAGCCAAAAGCAAGTGGGATGAGCATCAGAGGCACCATGAGAAATGCCATCTAGGGCAATGGAAAGCACAAGGCTAAATGGAGACTGGATGTCAACTAATAAAGATTCATTTAAGGCTGAGGTTTACACAGCCATGGTTGTTCCAGGGACAAAGTTTTGCTAAGCTGACTGGCCTCCTAACCCAACCAGTGAGTGAGGACACATCTCTGAACTATGTCAGCGTATCTTGGGTTTCCTCATTCTTTGGGTGCATTTTTAGCCTGGAGTTTGGTGATTATATTAGTTTCCCAGGGCTGACATAACAAATGCCCACAGACTAGGGGGCTTAAAAGAACAGAAATTTATCCTTTCACAGTGTCTTGGAAGCCAGAATCCTGAAGTGAAGGTGTTGGCAGGGCTGTCCTCCCTCGTGAAGACTATAGGGGAGAATCCTTCCTTGCCTCTTTCAGCTCCTGGTGCCTCTAACATTTCATTGATTTGGGCTCACAGTTCCAGTCTCTGTCTCCATCTCCACCTGGCTTTTTTCCCTGTGGGTCTCCTCTATGTCTGTGTGTCTCAAAGCTCCCTCTCTTTTCTCTTATGAAGACACCAGTTACTGGATTGATCTCATTTGGCAATCCTCAATTATTATCTGCAAAGACTTTGTTTCCAAGTAAGGTCATATCCATAAGTACTGGTGATTTAGAAATGGATATGACTTTTAGGGGCAATATTCAACTACTAGAGAGATTATGCTAGTTGTTCACCAGCCTCCTTTTTAAAGCCAGACCTTTCCCTTGAGTCTACATACTCTCCTCCTCCTGAATCTAGGATCTTGCTTCATCCATTTTTTCCACTTTCTCTTTTGTATCTTTAACATTTTCTTCTTGATCCTTCCCTTTAGCCTACAAATATGCTTGGTTCCTTCCTAATCACAAACAAACCATGTTTGTGATTGTGCCTTCAAAACTGAAATTTCTATATGGTATGGTAAAACTTTTTGCTATAAGTGTATACATTTACAAAAATGAAACCTCTTTTAATAGCACTGTACCTCACAACTCAACCCACTATTCCAAGAAAGGACCCCTTCACTCACGTTTCAGTCATTTCTGTGCTGACTTTTGCTCTCATTACAAAAACTGCCTTTCTGAAGGGACAGGAGAGTTCAGGTTGCCCAATGTCATAAAATCAGCTTCTCTTTGGCCTTTTTGATCCTTTCTGCAACATCGCATTTATTTGACCAACTCTTCCTGCTTGAAGTTTCTTTATTATCTCAAGGTGTCAAGTTAGGGCTTTCAGAGAAAATGTTTCCTCAAGTATATCCTATCCAGCTGTTAATGGATTATTGCCTAAACTTAACATTTATTGTATTCTTTTCCCTCCATGCCACATGGGTTGACTTTTGTTTTTCTTTTATTTTTTTATTTTAAGACTTTATTTACTTACTTGAGAGAGAGGGAGGGAGAGAGGGAGAGAGAAGCAGACTTTCAGCTGAGCAGAGAGCCCACTGAGATCATGACCAGAGCTGAAGGCAGATGCTTAAGTGACTGAGCCACCCGGGTGCCCCATGAATTGACTTTTCTTCGAAAATCTACTTAAAGCAAAATTGACATTTTTAACCACCTATCAAAAAATCAAAAGATGGTTTCCTATTTTTAAACAAAAGGATACTTATTAAACAAAAGTGCTATTCCCATCCCCAATCTAGCATTGTGGCTGTTTGATAGTTTTGAGCCATCTACTCTTACTTAGTTATCACCTGGCCTCATATTCCAGTTTCTTAAGAAATAGAGTTAGACTCTGA
This sequence comes from Spilogale gracilis, assembly GCA_004023965.1. Lineage (NCBI taxonomy): Eukaryota > Metazoa > Chordata > Mammalia > Carnivora > Mephitidae > Spilogale > Spilogale gracilis. The sequence goes on from PITA01004401.1 coordinate 35,134, forward strand.
CCGCAGTGACCTGCACTACCTTCTTTCTCTGACAGGGCTTTATAGCTTCTGCAGAATAAGGGGCCTGCAATTCATAGTGGCCCCTAACTGTTCACTAATTGGTCAGTCTGTGTATGTGCCGCTGTGGCCCCTTCAGGTGTTGACGGGAGAAGAGGGATTTGTGAATTAAGCTGTTGTTTGGACTCCAGACAGCAGCAAAGTATGTGATTGGCTGTTCTTACTTACAATCCTAGTTTTAGTTGTTTTCTTAGAAAAGCATGTTTCTGTTTCATCAAGATTTTGAAGGCTATTGGAATAAACCTACTGTATAGTACTGTACTGTAAAATTTCAACTTCCTACATATCTTATTCCTAATTTTTTTTTTCTTAGAGAGAACAGGAAGGAAAGGGGTATGGGTAGGGAGGGGTGGGGGGAGAGAATCTCAAGCAGGCTCCACATTCATTGCAGAGCCCAACACAGGGCTCAGCTTCACAACCCTGAAAAAATGACCTGAGTTGAAATCAAGAGTTGGATGCTCAACCAGTTGAGCCACCAAGGCTCTCCTCTTGATTTTTTAAATTCTTTCAATAGACCACTTTTGGTTTTACTAATTAATTTTACTTATATTTCATTGATTCATTTTTATTAAACTTTTATTAATATATAGTATATACACAAAAGACAAAACATAGTTACATTTTAATGGATCTTTATAAAGTGAATGTACTCTTGTAATCAACATTGCATCAAGAAACAAAATGGTGCCGGGAGCCTGCTCTCCCCACCACCAATGAGCCTTCCAATCAACTACCAACCAAGGGTAGCATTATCTTTCTCTAATAAAGTAATTTGGTCTTTTTTCTACTTCTTATATTTTTATTGTGTTTGGTATTACTCATAATGTAAGGTTTCTCATCTGTAAACTACTTTGAGTGATAAGAGCATTGGAGACAATGAATGTAAGTCTCCTCAGTGAGTCTGGCTATAGCAGATGTGTGTAAATAGCAGTTATTATCATGAAATGATGGCTTTATATGCAGATGGATGAAGTGGGGGTGAGTAGGGGAAATGAAGAATGCATGTAGTAGAAAAAAACTTGCTAATTTATCCTGAAAAATTCCCAGACATTCCCTGGCCAGGACCAAGATGGTAAGACCTATGTTGGAGAGCAGGATTTTAGTACAACCTTTCCAACTTGCCTGATGAAATGATAAGTGCCAGGTTTTATTATTTTCCTCATATTTTATTATAAAATTTTTCAAATACATTGAAATACTGAATTTTACAGTAAACACCCATGGACCCACTACCTAGGTTCTACAATTAATATTTTGTTCTTTGTGCTTTGTCACATATTTATGTCTGTCTAGTCATCAATCTGTATTTTTATGCATTTCAGAGGAAGTCACAGGCTTTAGTAATAGGTTTTTTTTAATTGAGGTGAAATGTGTATAACATAAAATTAATAGTTGTAAAGTGAAAAATTCTGTGGCATTGTATACGTTTATAATGCTGTACAACCACACCTATCTAGTTCCAAAACATTTCCATCAGTCTACTCCAAAATAAAGCCCCTTACCAATTAAGCACTTAGTCCCTGTTCCCTCTTTCTTTCAGTCGCTAGTGACGACCAGTCTCTGTGCCTGTGAATTTACCTATTCCATATATTCCACATATCATTCAGTATGTGACCTTTTGTGGCTGTCTTCTTTCACCTTTTGGCCATTGTGTATTTGGACATTTGTGTATAAGGATTTGTTTAAGTACTTGTTGTCAATTTGGGGATATCTACCCAGGAATGGAATTGTTGGGTCCCATGGTTGTTCTTTGTTTAACTTTTTATGGAATTGTCAAGCTGTCTTACTGGTTTTTGAACTCCAGGAAATACCTTGCTCAAAATGGGCATAAGATTCAGCCTGATGTTCCTTGATTAGTCTGCTTTCTGGATAAAATACACAGGGATTTCATTACACCTTAGAGGAGATGCTGATTGCCCAGGCTACAATTTCCTCTCATCTCCTGTAGAGTGTGTCAACTCACCTGGCATTGGAGGGGCTTGGTGGATAATCTGTCAAGACATAGACTCCTCAGTTAATGGTTGCTGTTATATGATCAGTGAGTCTCCATTCTAGGAAACTACCACATAGAGTAAGAGCCCTCTGGTGCCTCATGAGCCCCAGATGCCTAAAGCAGCTCCAGACTCCCTCATGATCCCCTGGATTTTGCTAGGAGCTAAGTACAACAGATTTGGGCTAGAGAGAAAGGAAGTTTTACAAAGAGATGCATGGGATTGGCAATCTCTGGAACAGATGCTGACAGCTGGTGTGAGATTTCAGATGGCTGCCCCTGCACTGTTAGCCTGAGAAGAGAGGAGAAATTCCAACTATTGCATGATATCATCTGTGCCTTAGTAACATTTGTCTTGAAACTACAGATTTAATTGCTGTTCTTTTGGCTCCTATTTCCTCTTTCCCCAAGAAAAAGGGACTATTTGAAATGCCCAGGAAAGCACATTCAGTTGCCATTTCTATTCCAACTTCAAGACAGAATCATTCCTAATAATGAAAACAAATCTGTTACTGGCAAAGTCAATCCAAGTGTGCTTTTGGAGTCAGGAAGGGGAAGCAACAAAGTGTCAGAGTGGTCCAGAGACTACAACAGATTAACAAAGTCTGTTTATAAACATGCCAATAATCCATCAAAGGGAGATGGCTCGTGATTATGTGCAAATCCCAAGCATTTGGTCAGGTAAGCAGAGTGGGTTCTGGTAGGTTTTGCTTTGTGGGTGGAGAGCTCGAGATCAAAAAGAATATGCAGCTTATTCACGGCCATAGAGCTAGCAGGTAATGGAGCTGGATCTCAAACCCAGTACTATTTCTGGTGTAGAAGAAAAATATAATGATTATCCAAGGTGCTGGGGAAATAAAACTTTAGAGTCATGTAGAACCTAAAATCAGGCTGTTTGAATGTTCGTCACTGACCATCCATATAAACACAAGCAGGTCATCTAGCTATTCCTCCTGACCCCTAGGTTCATTTTTTTTTTTCATTTTCCTTCTCTGCACAGTGGATCTGATGATAGTTATAAGATTAATGGGAAGGTAAAATGAAATAATGTATATAGAATACTTTACATACTAGCAATTGCAGGTGCTCAAAAAATTGTAGCTTTCCTGACCAAATTAGATCATGCTAGCAGATTTTAGAAAATCTGTCCCACTACTTTTTCATCCTTTGCTCTTTTTCTCCAAAGTTTCTTAGACTGTACCTGCCATAGCCCCCAGAGTTTTTTTTAATTAGAAGATATTATCCTTGACATAATAATGATGGGGGTGCTTTGAGATGAAGGGACACTTTGCAGTCAGAGGGTAGGAAGAATCAATGTTCATTACTTAACTGGAATAAACATTAATTTATATGTACAGTTGTCAGCAAGCAAACTGATCAAAGGCTCATTAGTCACAAAGCTGGCTTTCACCACCACCACTTAGTTAGGGTGGTGAATTTAATATGAAAGGGAAGGGCGAGCTAGTACATTGCGGCCTGGTACATTGTGCATTAATGGTTATTAGGGTCCTAGTTCTGCAAGCTTTCTCTAACAGAGGTTAACCCCGGATGCTGAAGGTGAACGGTGTCAAGTCTTAATGGTAGGTATGGGTAAGTGATGATTTTGCATGCCTTTATCAAATTTCTGAAGTGGCCAAAATTAAGAGCAAGAATGAGAGGCAAAAACATCAAATTTCTCAGATAATATGAGTTCCCAAAGACAGACCCAAAACTCTGAGACCATTTTAAGGCAGAACAAAACTACTGATGACCCCGTGTCTGCTTCAGAATTTAGAACTTGCCAGACTTTGAAAAGGTCATTAAGTTTGGGCCTTTGTACACTTGTGTTCTGGTGGCAATTGCTCTTTAATATGGAATTCTTATTTTTGACAATTGTAATATTAATGATAATATTTATATTATTCTGTTCTACAGCCAGACAGTGTGAGCCACAAATTAATAAGCATTTGCTCAACACCCACACGGCACCAGGTGCTGCTGCTACAATGGGGATAGACATTGCAGAAGTGTATGGAGAGATATAATGATTTAATTTATATTAACGCGTTTTGTAAGCAATTTGCATTATACAAGCACTCAGCACATTCTACTAGTTGATAATAGTGATGGGGGTGCTTTGAGATAAAGGGACAACACATTGTGGAATTGCCTTTAGTATGTGGTGAGGGTATAATTGCAGTGATTGTTATAATTGCTCTCATTTGCTGAATACCAATTATGGGGAGGTGGGTACCACGTGGGGACAGTAGAGGGCAGTGGTTAAGAGCACCAGTTGTGAAGCCACATTGCCGTGTTCGAATCCAGACTGCTACTTGTTAGCTGTGTATCCTTCAAAGGCAGCTTGATTTCTTTGTGGTTCAGTTTACCTGTAGAGTGAGGTGGTAACAATGGTACCTCCTTTATAATATTATAGAGACTTACTGAAGTAACATTTATAATGTGATTGAAACAGTACTTGGTGCAATGTCACAGTAATACTAATGTATCTGTATGTGATGCACACATACACAAACACACGCACACATATCTACTGGGCAATATACCCATTTTATACATGAGGAATCTAAATCCCAAAACCTCAGGAGCAGCGTAAACTTGAAACTCAGGTTGGTCTTACTCCAAGTATATTCTCCTTCCACAAAGTCAGCTGTATTCTGGTAATGAACATAGAATGCTAACCCTGGAGGAGCTAGAGATAATGCTCAGGGGATGGCAGTCTTCTTCCTTCACTGTATATTGTAGTAATAAGGCAGACCTTCCCATGCCTCTTTATCCAGAAAAGAATGTTTTCCTAACATTGACACTCTCCCGTCCTTCCTGTAGCTGGAGAGAGTTACCATTTCCAAAAGAATAGCCTCTGCCTAAATGTGCAAGGACTCTGACAAAGAGATTCCATTTCTAATGTACTTCTTCAGTTATGGCTCTAAGGAAAGAAATTGAACCTCAGAGAGGTGCTCTGAAAGATCAGTCTCTCCAGATGTCACTCTCCAATCATCATGGAAATAACATGGCTTTGAGGGTCTATAGTAGACTCCTTGGAGACAGCTAGACTGGACAAGATGAGAGTTTTAAATTGGCATCACCAAAGCCAGGACAGTCATTGTGGTGAGGAGAAATGCAGTCAAAGAGGGAACCAACAGTCAAGCTAAGAAGCAGTATAAAGTACCCATTCTGAAGAGCAAGGGAGTAAAATGGAAGGTAGGTCAAACTGAACCTAGAATAAATGGGCTCAGAGAGCAAAGCATGCAGTGGGGCGGTGTGGCAGCTCCAGATAGGCTAAGCCTACTGCTGGAAAGGGCATGTCCAGTTACCTTTGGTACCTGGAGGTTTGCTTGCTTAAAAGGATCTATTCAAGGCTGCAGACAGACAAGGTCCCCTTGGTTTATACAAGGACTTTATAGCGTTTGAGTTCACTGAGAGTTAATCTTGTGGAGAATTTTCTCTTTAGTCTTATAAGAATGGGAATACCTTGGGAAATCTTTGAGTTAGTGCCACATATTGAAGTTTTATCCCTGCTCAATTAAAATAGATAGGTAGTTTGGTGGCAGAAAGCAGGGCGACAGAAAGAAACTAAAATATGTTGAGTAAACATCATCAGATTACACATCTCTTCAGTCTGTCACGAACTTATGATTATAATATTAAGAATTTCATCAGTCCCAAATGAGAGATTTGATTTTGGGGATATCTCTAAAATCATGATTTCACAATCATGGAGACAAAAAGATATTTGCCAAGATTTTGCATTCTTATGGTATTTCTTTCTTCTCAACATGAAGGTAAAAAATTCATCTAACACTGATAGGAAGTAACCAGATGAGATTCTTCCACCCAGATAAAATTATGTCAATATATATGTTATTTGACAGAATATAGGATAGGTCATATTGGAGAAAGGTTAAACTTTGCCTTGTGCTGGCTTTGATCTTAATTGGACAGATGGTCCTCCGTCACCTAGAATAAGACATCTCCACTCTACTGGCCAACCGTTGGATTTTTTTTTCTTTTCTTTTTTTCTTCCTTCCTTCCTTCCTTCCTTCCTTCCTTCCTTCCTTCCTTCCTTCCTTCCTTCCTTCCTTCTTTCTTTCTTTCTTTCTTTCTTTCTTTCTTTTTAACCTATTGAGGGTAGTGGTAACTCTGGAATCAGCCTGTTCAGTGTTCTCCCCTTGAAAGGGTAAAGGAATAAAGAAACTGAAGTTGGAGGGCTAGGAGGCCTTTCATGAACAGGCAAAATGGGCCCCATCATCATAGGGGAAACCTTTGGATCTACAGCCTGTGAATCTAACCCAAATCTGTCTTCCAGATCTCTCAAATCCTTGTCTCTAGACTACTTCCTCATAGCTGGCCCTGCTCTTGTTTTTAGTCTAGCCCTGCCCTGTACCTGTATATATACCTATATATTTTTTACCTTCCTTATGTTCTTTGGACTGGCCTCCTGGCTCCTGGTTCCTGCTGTTTCCACATTTGGCTCTTCTTATGCACTTAAAAATTATTTCCTCTTCTGGGGCACCTGGGTGGCTCAGTCAGTTAAGCATCAGCCTTTGGCTCAGGTCATGATCACAGGGTCCTGGGATCGAGCTCTGCATATGTCTCCCTGTTAAGCGGGGAGTGTTTCTCCCTATCCCTCTGCCCCTCCACCTGCTTATGCTCTCTCTTTCTTTCAAATAAATAAATAAAATCTTAAAAAAATCATTTTCTGTCCTTCTCTGCCTAACTCACTAGCAATCTTGACAGCTAACTTAAATGCTGATCTCCTTCTCAGTTTACACCTCTCCTTAGCCATTGTGTTGTTGTATATGTTGTAGATTTCCGGATTCTGTTATACTTCTCCAAAGTGTTTTTTTGTTGTTGTTGTTGTTTCTTTTTTATTTTTGTTTTTGTTTGTTTTTTAAAGATTTTATTTATCTGTTTGACAGAGATAGACCGCAAGTAGGCAGAGCAGCAGGCAGAGGGAGAGGAAGAAGCAGGCTCTCCACTGAGCAGGGATCCTGGGACCCTGGGATCATGACCTGAGCCAAAGGCAGCCGCTTAATGACTGAGCCACACAAGCACCCCTGTTTTGTTTATTTAAATTCAATTAATTAACATAGTGTATTACTAGTTTCAGAGGTAAAGTTCAGTGATTCATCAGTTGTATATAGCACTCAATATTCATTACATCACATGCCCTCCTTCATGCCCATCACCCAGCGACCCCATCCCCTCAGTCCCCTGCCCTCCAGCAACCCTCAGTTTGTTCTCTATGATTAAGAGTCTATTATAGTACTCTCCCTCTATGATTATGTCTTGTTTTATTTTTCAGTCCCTTCCTCTGTGCTCCTCTGTTTTGTTTTTTAAATTCCACATATGAGTGAAATCACATAATAATTGTCTTTCTCTGATTGACTTATTTTGCTTAACGGATTACCCACTAGTTCCATCCATATGGTTGCAAATGGCAAGATTTCATTTCTTTGATGGCTGAGTAATATTCCTGCATGTGTGTGTATGTGTACACTTGTATGTATATGTGTGTATTTCCATAGTTTATCTATTATGGACATCTACTATAAAAATGGGGGTGCAGGGTGCCTGGATGGCTCAGTGGGTTAAAGCCTCTGCTTTTGGCTCAGGTCACGATCTCAGGGTCCTGGGATTGAGGCTGTGTCGAGCTCTCTGCTGAGCGGGGAACCTGTTTCCTCTGCTGTCTCTGCCTGCCTCTCTGCCTGCTTGTGATCTCTCTGTGTCAAATAAATAAATAAAATCTTTAAAAAAGAAAAAAAATGGGGGTGCAGATGCCCTTGGCTGTACCAGCTTGCATTCCCCCCAGCAGTGTAGGAGGATTCCCCTTTCTCTGCATCCTTGCAGACATCTGTCATTCCTGACTTATTAATTTTAGCTGTTCCAATTGGTGTGAGGGGGGCATCTCATCGTGGTTTTGATTTGTATTTCCCTGATGCTGAGTGACGTTGAGCATTTTTTCATGTGTCTGTTGGCCATTTGGATATCTTCTTTGCAGAAATATCTGTTCATGTCCTCTGTCCATTTCTTGATTGGATTATTCTTTTGGTGTTGAGTTTGATAAGTTCCTTATAGATTTTGGATACTAGCCCTTTGTCTGATATGTCATTGCAAATACCTTCTCCCATTCTGTCATCTGGCTTTTGGTTTTATTGATGGTTTCCTTCGCTGTGCCAAAGCTTTTTATCTTGATGAAGGGCCAATAGCTCATTTTTGCCTTTAGTTCCCTTGCCTTTGGAAATATGTCTAGCAAGAAGTTATTGTGGCCAAGGTCGAAGAGGTTGCTCCTTTGTTCTCTCCTAAGAGTCTGATGGATTCCAGTCTCACACTGAGGTCTTTAATCCACTTTGAGTCTATTTTTGTGTGCGGTGTAAGGAAATGGTCCACTTTCATTCTTCTGCTTGTGGATGTCCAATTTTCCCAACATCACTTGTGGAAGAGATTGCCTTTCTCCCATTGGATAGTCTTCCCCACTTTGTTGAAGATTAGCTGAGCATGGAGTTGAGGGTCCACTTCTAGGCTCTCTATTCTATTCTGTTGATCTATATGTCTGTTTTGTGGCTGTACCATACTGTGTTGATGATTACAGCTTTGGAATAGAGCTTAAAGTCTGAAATTGTGTTGCTACCAGCTTTAGTTTTCTTTTCCAGCCTTTCTTTGGGTATTCTGGGTCTTTTCTGGTTCTATACAAATTTTAGGATTATTTGTTCCAGCTCTGTGAAAATCGTTGAAGGTATTTTGATAGGGATTAACACTGAATGTGTAGATTTCCCTAGGTAATATAGGTATTTTAATGATATTTGTTCTTCCAATCCAGAGCATTGGATGTTTTTCTATTTCTTTGTGTCTTCCTCAATTACTTTCATGAATGTTTTATAGTTTCTAGAGTACAGATCCTTTACTTCTCTGGTTTGGTTTATTTCTAAGTATCTTATGGTTTTGGTGTAACTGTAAATGGGATCGACTGCTTAATTTCTCTTTCTTCTGCCTCAGTGTATAGAAATACAACTGATCTCTGTGCATTGATTTTGTATCTTGCCACTTTTCTGAATTCCTGTTTTAGCAGTTTTGGCGTGGTCTTTGGATTTTCTATGTAGAGTATCATGTCATCTCTGAAGAGTGAGAGTTTGGCTTCCTTTTTGCCTATTCAGATGTCTTTTCTTTCTCTTGCGGTCTGATTGCTAAGGCTAGGACTTCTGGTACTACGTGAAAAGCCCACAGCACCACTTCAGAAAACAGTATGGAGTTCCATAAAAAACTAAAAATAGAGCTACCCTATGACCCTGAAATTGCACTACTGGGTATTTACCCCAAAGATACAGATGTAGTGAAAAGAAGGCCCATATGTACCCCAATGTTCATTGCAGCAATGGCCACAATTACAAAACTGTGGAAAGAGCCAAGGTGTCCTTTAACAGATGAATGGATAAAGAAAATATGTTACATATATACAATGGAATATTACACCTCCATCAGAAAGGATGAATATCCAACTTTTGTAGCAACATGGACTGGATTGGAAGAGATTATGCTGAGTGAAATAAGCCAAGTAGAGAAAGTTAAGTATCACATGGTTTCACTTACTTGTGGAACATAAGGAGTAAAATAGAGGACAGTAGGAGAATGAAAGAAAATGGGAAGGAGGGTAAATCGGGGAGGGAGATGAAACATAAGAGACTTTGGAGTCAGAAACAAACAGAAGGTCTTAGAGGTGAGGGGGTGGGTGAATGGGCGAATCTGGTGGTGGGTATTGAGGGCACGTATTGCATGGAGCACTGGGTGTGGGGCATAAACAATGAATCTTGGAACACTTAAAAATAAAAAAATAAAAAGATTAAAAAAAAAAGAAAGGAAAGCCCAGAGCAGATATCATTATCAATGGGGAAAGGTCAGGAACACAACAGGAATGTCCACTCTCACCATTATTTTTGGTTTTTATTTTTAGCAGGCAGTAACTTGCTTAGACTCAAGTTGTAAACTCTGTCTTGACTGTGGTATATAGCAGCTCAGATCTCAGTTCAACCCTCTTGTTTGGGTGGTTTGCAGTTTGCCACACATATGTGTAGTTCAGGAATGAACCAGAGATTTGGGCAGAGTTGACACATGGAAACTAGGGCTCCTCTACTGTATCATTCTCCTTTCTGGGCTTCCCTGTTTGCTTTCCACAGGCTGTGGATACCTTGGGTTCTGTTTCTGATTTCTCAGACCAGACAGATAGTAAGTTTTTCCCTTATTTCTTCAGATGGCCTGTGTCTACAATATGACTTTGATTCACCCTTAGGCCAAAGTTACAACAAAATGAGAACCTCACCCTCTGTCAATTTCTTCCTTCAAATTTTAGCTCCTGTCTCAAATCCACCTGCGTTTGTGGACTCTCTACAGCCTTTAGGTTTGTTTGGGCTTTTTTATATTGTGTCCGAAGTTTATAGCTGTTTTGTGTGTAGATTGGTCTGTTGGGCACTTATTACATCACACCAGAAAGCATAACTCTGGAAAATGTTCAGCAACTACCATCAGTATAATTATCTTTACCAGTATTCTTATGATTAGTCTTCTCTTGCTATGTCAACAGAATCACAGATATCCTGGGCAGATGTTGTAGAGCTGACAGACAAAAGGGTCAATGTAGATCTCTGGAATGTAGGATTTGCACACTTCTGCAGAACTTCAGAACTTTGTGGGACATCACCCTCCCCAAATCCCCATATATATGTAGAGATAATGAGGAAGAGTCATTTTCTTGAGTAAAGAACAGTTGGTGAGATGTTAATTCTCCCTACTCCCACATCCCCCCCTTCCATGATACATAGCAAAGGGCTTTCACTTTGGAGACAGGAGCTTCCAGAGTATCCCAATCAGCCAGACATGATGGGATTGTGGCTCAGAGTGAGTGAGGAGGCAGGAACACCCTATCCACATTCCTTACAGCCCTTAAAGGGTCACACAAAAGGGCCACCTCACTCTTCCAACCCTGCTATTGGAGCTTGGAGTTGATCTGTGGGACAGGATCCCTAAGGTATGTGTATATCTACTCCAGTGAGGGATGTCACTCAGGTGGGCTAAGCAGGGAGTGGAACACTTGTTGGGACAATGTGGTCTGAGGATCTTCAGGGTCACAGGAAGACCGCGGGTGCCTAAGTGTGGCAGAGTTCTTAGGTATTGGAGGGAGGAAGCCTGCTGCAAAAATGAGCCCAGGAGTGGCCTCTCAGCTCAGGATTGCCATAAACTGTCATCCATGGTGCATTAAGGTGACTGCTTTCTGAGCAGGGGCCCAACAAGTGGCAGTACTGGTGAGACATCCACTTCCTCCCCTGGGAGGAATGGCATAGGGGTGCACCACAGGAGTCTGGAGGTGTTGGAGACCTGGAGGCATGCTCAGCCACAGGCCAGGAGAGCACTGAGGATGGCCAGAGACCAGGGAGACAGGAGTGATTGACTGCTTTTCTCTGAGGGCTCACTGAGGAGTTGAGCCCCAACCAAACTTTCAGGTCCAGAGCTTGCGGTTGTTTTCGTTCTCATCCTCTAAATCTGTGCAGAGAGCTGTCAGCGAACAAAAGCTACATAGAGCAGACTAGAGCAGATGACTTAGCCTGGCCCCTGGCAAGGGTGGTGCAATTTGCCTGGGGAAAAGACATTTGAGAATGTCTTTGGGAGAGGCCCCTCCTCCCAGATGATCAGCAAGAACATCCAGCCAAGACCAAGTTTACCCATCAATAGAACTTCAGAACTCCTGTGCTAGGGGAATAAAGCACATAGGAGTCATGGCTTTCCCCCCATGATTCTTTATTCTCTCAACTTTAGTGTTTTTGCTTTTTTTTCTTTCCCTTTTCTACCAATTTCTTATTTTATCAATTTTTTTAAATTTTCATTTTAAAGTTACATTTTATTCCTTCATTGATTTACTCTTACTTTTTTATTATTTTATTTCTTCAGTGTTCCAAGATTCAGTGGTTATTCCTCACACTCAGTGCTCCATGCAATATGTGTCCTCATTACCCACCACCAGGCTCTCTCATCCCCCCACTCCCTCACCTCCAAGACCCTCAGTTTGTTTCTGAGTCCAAAGTCTCTCATGTTTCATTTCCCTTCCCAGATTACCCTACTTTCCATTTCATTTCCTTCTCCTACTGTCCTCTATATTACCCCTTGTGTTCCACAAGTAAGTGAAACCATGTGATACTTGACTTTCTCTACTTGATTTATTTCACTCAGCATAATCTCTTCCAGTCCAGTCCATGTTGCTACAAAAGTTGGATATTTACCCTTTCTGATGGAGGTGTAATACTCCGTTGTATATATGTACCACATCTTCTCTATCCATTCATCTGTTGAGGGGCACCTTGGCTCTTTCCACAGTTTGGCCATTGTGGCCCACCGCTGCAGTGAACATTGGGGTACATATGGGCCTTCTTTTCACTACATCTGTATCTTTGGGGTAAATATCCAGTAATGCAATTTCAGGGTCACAGGGTAGCTCTATTTTTGATTTTTTAAAGACTCTCCATGCTGTTTTCCAAAGCAGCTGCACCAACTTGCCTTCCCACCAACAGTGTAAGAGAGTTCCCCTTTCTCCGCAGCCTCTCCAACACTTGTTGTTTCCTGTCTTGTTAATTGTGGCCATTCTGACTGATGTGAGGTGGTATCTCAATGTGGTTTTGATTTGAATTTCCCTGATAGCCAGCACTACAAGAAATATTAAGAGGGGTTTTATAAAAGAGAAACGAACCCAAGAGTGACACAGAACAGAAATTCACAGAGGTAGTCTACAGGAACATGGACTTCACAGGCAACATGTCAATAAAAACATATCTATCAATAATCACTCTCAATGTGAATGGCCTAAATGCTCCAATAAAAAGGCACAGGTTTACAGACAGGATGAAATGACAGGACCTGTCTCTATGCTGTTTACAGGAGACACATTTGGTATCTAAAGACACTTAGATTGAAAGTGAGGGGATGGGGGACCATCTTTCATGCCAATGGACCTCAAAAGAAAGCCGGGATAGTGATTCTCATATCAGACAACTTAGATTTTAATCTAAAGACTGTAGTCAGAGACACAGTAGGACACTACATCATTCTCAAAGGGTCTATACACCAGGAAGATCTAACAACTGTAAATACTTATGTTCCCAACATGGGAGCAGCCAACTACATAAGCCAGTTGTTAAGCAAAATAAAGAGTCATATTGATACAAATACATTAATTGTAGGAAATCTTAACACACCACTCCCAGCAATGGAAAGATCATCTAAACAGAAAATCAACAAGGAAACAAGAGTTTTGATTGACACATTGGACCAGATGGATCTCATAGATATATTCAGAACATTCCACCCTAAAACAGCAGAATACTCATTCTTCTCTAGTGCACATGGAACTTTCTCTAGAATAGACCACATTCTAGGTCAAATCAGGGCTCAACCAATACCAGAAGATTGAGATTTAATCTTATTTTTGTATATATAAAAGTTTTTCTTTCTTTACAGTTATGAGATGCAGTTTTTTTTCTAACAGACCAATATACAATCAAAATCTAGTTCATGGCTCTGTTCTGTTCACTTGTCTGATCATATTCTCTTTGTTGTTTTTTTTTCTCTTTTTTTGTTAAAGTCTTTTTTAATTTTCATATTTCCAGTTACATTCTATCCTTTCAATGTATTTAATTTTATTGTATATAGAATTTTCTTTCGTTACAATTTTAAGATGTAATTTCTTCTAACAAACTGACCAATATACACTCAGGAGATAGTGTATTGCTCTGTTCTGTTCACCTGTCTGTTTATCCCTTCCTTTTTTTGTTGTTTCTTTTTTCTTTTCTTTTTTTTAAAATTTCCATTTTTACAGTTGCATTCTATTCCTTCATTGTATTTAATTTTTCTTTTTCTTTTCTTTCTTCCTTTTTTTTTTTACAACTTTGGGATCTAGTTTTCCAAAAATCAGACCAAAATATTCACAGAATCCAGTGCATTGCTCTGTTTTGCTCATCTGATTTTATATCTATATGTATATCTACATCTATATATCTATCTCTATCTCTATCTATATCTATATCCATACATATATATATATATCTTTCAAGGCTATTCTGATTTGTTTAGTGTATATTTCTCTGGAGTCCTTGTTGGCATTTCAGTATTTTGTTCTTGTATTTATTTTTCTTTTCTGGAAAGAATGACAAGATGGAAAAACTCACCTCAAAAAGAGAACAAGAGATAATGCTGATTGCCAGGGACCGAATCAGTATGGACATAAGTAAGATGTTGGAACTGGAATTCAGAATAATGATTATAAAGATACTAGCTGGGCTTCAAAAACATAGAAGACAGTAGAGAATCCCTTTCTAGAGAAGTATAAGAACTAAAATTTAACCAAGTCAAAGTCAAAAAGGCTGTTAATGAGCTGCATAAAAATGGAGGCTCTAACTGCAGGATAAATGAGGCAGAGGAGAGCATTAGTCATATAGAAGACCAAATGATGGAGAATAAAGAAGCTGAGAAAGAGAGATAAACAACTACTGGATCATGAGAGGGGAATTCAAGAGATAAGTGATACCATAAAGTGAAACAGTGTTAGAATCATTGGGATATAATGAATATATATAATGAATTATATATATGTATATGTATATATGTATATATATATGTATAAAATATCTGGGAAAGGAAACAGGCATCAAAATCCAGGAGGTATAGGGAGCCTCCCTCAAAATCAATAAAAATAGGCCAACACCCCGACCTATAATAGTGAAACTTGCAAATCTCAGAGACCAAGAGTAAATCTTGAAAGCAGCTCAGGACAAGAGGTCTGTAACTTATAAGGGTAGAAATATTAGATTGGCAGCATACCTATCCACAGAGACTGGGTAGCTCAGAAAGGACTGGTGTGATGTATTCAGGGTGCTAAATGAGAGAAATGTGTAGCCAAGAATACTTTATCCAGGTAGGATGTCATTCAAAATAGAAGGAGTGATAAAAAGCTTCTAAGACTAATGGAAAGTAAAAGAATTTGTGATCACTGAACCAGCCTTATAAGAAATATTAAAAGGGATCATCTAAGCAAAGAGAGAGCCCAAAAGTAATATAGACCAGAAGGAACAGAGACAATATACAGCAACAGTTACTTTAGAAGTACACTAAGTTCATATCATTCATTACATCCATTACTTTGGATGTAAATGGGCTAAATGCCTCAATTAGAAGACACGGGGTATCAAATTGGGTCAAAAAGCAAGATCTATTGATATGCTATCTGCAAGAGACTCATTTTGGAACCAAAAACACCTCCATATTTAAAGTAAGGGGGTGGAAAACCATTTATCATGCTAGTGGACATCCAAAAAAAAAAAAGCTTGAGTGGCAATCCTTATATCAGACAAATTCGATTTTTAAACAAAAGACTGTAATAAGAGATGAGGAAAGAAACTATATCATAAAAGGATCTATCCAACAAGATGATTCTAACAACTGTAAATATTTATGCCCCTGGTATGGAAACAGCCACGAGTATAAGCCAATTAATAACAAAATTAAACACACTAACAATACAATAATAGTAGAGGACTTTAACACCCCCTCACTGGAGTGGACAGATCATCTAAGCCGAGGATCAATAAGGAAACAAGAGCAGTTTTTGTCTGTTTTATTAACATATAATATATTATTTGCTTCAGGGGTACAGGTGTGTGAATCATCAGTCTTACACAGTTCACAACACTCACCATAACAATACCCTCCCCAGTGTCCATCATCCAGCAATGCTATCCCTCCCATCCCCTTCTCTCCAGCAACCCTCAGTTTATTTTCTGAGATTAGGAGTCTTTTAGACTCCATCCCAGGCCCCATCTTGTTTCTTTTTTCCCCTCCCTTCCCCCCAAGCCCCCTAACCCTGCTCCTGAAATTCCTCATATCAGAAAAATATCACATGAAAACTGTCTCTGATTGACTTATTTCACTTGCATAATACCCTCTAGTTCCATTCACAACATTGCAAATCGGAAGATTTCATTTTTTTGATGGCTGTATGGTATTCCATTATATATATATATTCTATATTCCATTATATATATATTCTCTTATATAGAGAGAATATATATATAAAGGAATATAGAATATATAATCTCTTTTTTATCCGTTCATCTGTTGATGGACATCTAGGCTCTTTCCATAGTTTGGCTATTGCGGACATTGCTGCTATAAACATTCGGGTGCATGTGACACTTTAGATCACTACATTTGTATCTTTAGGGTATATACCCAGTAGTACAATTGTTGGGTCATAGGGTAGTTCTATTTTTACCTTTTGAGGAACCACTGTACTGTTTTCCAGAGTGGCTTCATCAGCTTGCATTCCCACCAACAGTGTAAGAGGGTTCCCCCTTCTCCACATCCTTGCCAACATCTGTAGTTTCCTGACCTGTTAAATTTAGCCATTCTGACTGATGTGAGGTGGTATCTTACTGAGGTTTTGATTTGTACTTCCCCTAAGCCAAGTGATATTGAGCAGTTTTTCACGTGTCTGTTGGCCAGTTGGATGTCTTCTTTGCAAAAATGTCTTTTCCTGTCTTCTGCCTATTTCTTCAGATTATTTGTTCTTTGGGTGTTGAGTTTGATAAGTTCCTTACAGATTTTGGATACTAGCCCTTTATCTGATATGTCATTTACAAATATCTTCTCCCATTCTTCTGTGAATTGTCTTTTGATTTTGTTGACTGTTTCCTTTGCTATGCAAAAGGTTTTGATCTTTTTTTTTATTGTTACTTAAATTTTTTTCCAGTGTTCCAAGATTCATTCCCTATCCCCCACACCCAGTGCTCCATACAATAGGTGCCCACAGTACCCACCACCAGGCTCTCCCATTCCCCCCACCCTCCTCCCTCCAAGTACCTCAGTTTGTTTCTGTGTCCAAAGTCTCTGTTGTTTCATTTCTCTCCCTGGATTACCCTACTTCCAGTAGGAGAAGGAAAGCAAAGCTTTTGATCTTGATGAAGTCCCAGTAGTTGAGTTTTGTCCTTGGTTCGCTTGCCTTTGGCAATATTTCTAGGAAGAAGTTGCTGTGGCTGAGGTCAAAGAGGTTGCTGCCTGTGTTATCCTCAAGGATTTTGATAGACTCTTGTCTCTCATTGAGGTCTTTCATCCATTTGCGTCTATTTTTGTGTGTGGTGTAAGGAAATGGTCCAATTTCATTCTTCTGCATGTGACTGTCCGGTTTTCTCAGCAACATTTGTTGAAGATACTGTCTTTTTTTCATTGGACATTCTTTCCTGCTTTGTCAATGTTTACTTGACCATGGAGTTGAGGGTCCATTTCTGGGCTCTCTATTCTGCTCCATTGATCTACATGTCTGTTTTTGTGCCAGTACCATACTGTCTTGCTGATTATAGCTTTGTAATAGAGCTTAAAGTCTGGAATTGTGATGCCACCAACTTGGTTTTCTTTTTCAACATTCCTCTGGCTATTCAGCATCTTTTCTGGTTCCATACAAATTTTAGGGTTATTTGTTCCATTTCTTTGAAAAACATTGATGGTATTTTGATAGGGATTGCATTAAATGTATAGATTGCTTTAGGTAGCATAGACATTTTCACAATGTTTGTTCTTCCAATCCATGAGGGTGGAACGTTTTCCCATATCTTTGTGTCTTCCTCAGTTTCTTTCATGAGTACTTCACAGTTTTCTGAGGGCAGATTCTTTGCTTCTTTGGTTAGGTTTATTCCTAGGTATCTTATGGCTTTGGGTGCAGTTGCAAATGAGATTGACTCCTTAATTTCTCTTTCTTCTTTCTCACTGTTGGTGTATAGAAATGCAACTGATCTCTGCATTTGTTTTATATCATGACACTTCACTAAATTCCTGTATGAGTTCTAACAGTTTTGGAGTGGAGTCTTTTGGGTTTTCCACACAAAGTATCCTATCATCTGCAAAGAGTGAGAGTTTGACTTCTTCTTTGATGATTTGGATGTCTTTTATTTCTTTTTGTTGTCTGATTGCTGAGGTTAGGCTTCTAGTATGGTAATAGTGGACAGCCCTGCTGTGTTTCTGACCTTAGGGGAAAAGCTTTCAGTTTTTCATTTTCCCCATTTGCTGTGAGGTTTTCATAGATGGCTTTTATGATATTGAGGTATGTACCCTCTATCCCTACACTGAGAGAGTTTTGGTCAGGAAAGGATGCTGTACTTTGTCAAATGCGTTTTCAGCATCTATTGTGAGGATCATATGGTTCTTCTAAGTTCTTTTATTAATGTATTCTATCACATTGATTGATTTGCAGACGTTGAACATTCCTTGCCACCCAGGAATAAATCCCACTTGACCATGGTGAATAATCATTTTTAATGTACTTTTGGATCCTATTGACTAGTAGTGAGAGTTTTTGCGTTCATCAGGGATATTGGTTTGTAACTCTCCTTCTTGATGGGGTCTTTGTCTGGTTTTGGGATCAGGATAGCGCTGGCCTCATGAAATATGTTTGGAAGTTTTCCTTCCATTTCTATTTTTTGGAACAGTTTAGAAGAATAGGTATTAATTCTTCTTTAAATGTTTGATGAAATTCCCCTGGGAAGCCTCTGGCCCTGGGTTCTTGTTTTCTGGGAGATTTTTAATTACCGCTTCAATTTCCTTATTGGTTATGGGTCTGTTCAAGTTTTCTATTTATTCCTGGTTCAGTTTTGATAGTTTGTATATCTGTAGGAATGCATCCATTTTTTCCAGATGTCAAATTTGCTGTTATAGTTGTTCATACTATGTTCTCATACTTGTTTGTATTTCTTTGGTGTTGGTTGTGATCGCTTCTCCTTCATGAATTTATTAATTTGGGTCTTTCTTTTTTCTTTTTGATAAGTCTGGCCAAGGGTTTATTAGTCTTTCTTTTTTTAAGATTTTATTTATTTATTTGACAGAGAGATCACAAGTAGGCAGAGAGGCAGGCAGAGAAAGAGGAGGAAGCAGGCTCCTTGATGAGCAAAGAGCCCAATGCAGGCCTTGATTCCAGGACCCTGAGATCATGACCTGAGCCGAAGGCAGAAGGCAGAGGCTTTAACTCACTGAGCCACCCAGGTGCCCACAAGGGTTTATCAGTCTTATTAATTCTTTCAAAGAAGCAACTTCTAGTTTTGTTTATCTGTTCTACTGTTCTTTTTGTTTCCATTTAATTGATTTCTGCTCTGATCTTCATTATTTCTCTTCTCCTACTGTGTTTAGGCTTTCTTTGTTCTCTTTCTCCAGCTCCTTTAGGTGTATGGTTAGGTTGTGTACTTAATACCTTTATTGTTTCTTGAGAAAGGCTTGTGTTGCTATGTACTTTCCTCTCAGGACAGTCTTTGCTGTGTTTCATAGATGTTGAACAGTTGTGTTTTCATTTCATTTGTTTCCATGAATTTTTTAAATTCTTCTTTAATTTCCAGGTTGACCCATTCATTCTTTAGTAGGATGCACTTTAGCCTCCATGTATTTGAGTTCTTTCCTACTTTCCTCTTGTGGTTGAGTTCTAGTTTCAAAGCACTGTGGTCTGAAAATATGCAGAGAATGATCCCAGTCTTTTGGTACCTGTTGAGACCTGATTTGTGACCCAGGACATGATCTATTCTGGAGAATGTTCCATGTGCACTAGAGAAGAATGTCTATACTGTTGCTTTGGGATAGGATGTTCTGAATGCATCTATGATGTCCATTTGGTCATGTGTGTCATTTAAAGCCTTTATTTCTTTGTTGATCTTTTGCTTAGATTATCTGTCCATTTCAGTGAGAGGTATGTTAAAGTCCCCTACTTTTATTGTATTATTGTTGATGTGTTTCTTTGATTTTGTCATTAATTGGTTTATATAATTGGTTGCTCCCATGTTAGGCACATAGATATTTAAAATTGTTAGATCTTCTTGTTGGACAGACAAATATAATATAGTATGGTTTTTTTTAAAGTATGATATAGTGTCCTTTCTCATCTCTTATTAGTCTTTGGCTTAAAATCTAATTTTCTGATATAAGGATTGCCACCCTAGTTTTCTTTTGATGTCTTTTAGCACGTTAAATTTTTTCTACCTCCTCACTTTTAAATCTGGTAGTGTCTTTGGGTCTAAAATGAGTTTCTTACAGAGAGCATATCGATGGGTCTTGTTTTTTATCCATTCTGATACCCTTTGTGTTTTGATTAGGGCATTTAGCCCATTTTCATTCAGGGTAACTATTGAAAGATATGAATTTAGTGCCATTATATTGCCTATAAGGTGACTGTTAGTGTATATTGTCTCTATTCCTTTCTCATCTGTTACTTTTAGGCTCTCTCTTGCTTAAATGAAACCTTTCAATATTTCCTGTAGGGCTGGTTTGGTGTTTGCAAGTTCTTTTAGTTTTGTTTGTCTTGGAAGCTTTTTATCTCTCCTTTTATTTTCAATGACAGTCTAGCTGTATATAATATTCTTGGCTGCATATTTTTCTCATTTATTGCTCTGAATATATCATACTAGTCTTTTCTAGTCTGCCAGTTCTCTGTGGATAGGTCTGATGCCAGTCTAATATTTCTGCCATTGTATGTTACAGACTTCTTCCCCCAATCTGCTCTCAGGATTTTCTCTTTATCGCTGAGACTTGTATGTTTTACTATTAGATGACAGGATGTGGACCTGTTTTTATTGATGTTGGGGGAGTGTTCTCTGTGCCTCCTAGATTTTGATACTTGTGCCCTTCACCAAAGTCTCTGCTATAGTTTGCTCCAATATACCTTCTGTCCCTCTCTCTATTTCTTCTTCTCCTGGGATCCCAATTATTCTAATATTGTTTCATTTTATAGTATTGCTTATCTCTCGAATTCTTCCCTCTATGTTCCAGTAGTTGTTTATCTCTCTTTTACTCAGCTTCTGTATTCTCCATCATTTGATCTTGTGTATCACTAATTCTCTCTTCTGCTTTATTTATCCTAGCAGTAGGAGCCTCCATTTTTTATTGCACCTCATTAATAGCTTTTTTTTATTTCAACTTGGTTAGATTTTAGTTCTTTTATTTCTTCAGAAAGGGATTTTATTTGTCCAGAAAGATATTCTCTAATATTGTCTTTTTTTAAACCCAGCTAGCACCTTGATAATCGTCATTCTGAACTCTAGTTCTGACATATTACTAACATCTGTATCGATTAGGTCCCTAGATATCAATACTGCCTCTCGGTTTGTGTGTGTGTGTGTGTGTGTGTGTGTGTGTGTGTTTTGTTTTTTGAGGTGAGTTTTTCTGCCTTGTCATTTTATCCAGATAAGAATAGATTAATGAGAGAACAAATACTAAAAGGGTAGCAACAACCCCAGAAAAATAAATACTAACCAAATTGGAAGAGACCCAAAAACAGGAGGAGAAGAAAGGGGGGGAATATATATATATAAATATATATATATATATATATATATATATTTATATATATCTATTCACCAAATACATGTATACATTTTACATAGAACATGTGAATAGAACAGAAACACACACTTGATTTTGGGTGTATTTTGTTCTGTTAGAGGTAACTGCCTCCCAAAATTTTAAAGGAAAAACACACACACACACACACACACACACACACACACAAATAAGGGTAAACATGATGAAGGGATGGAATATGACTGTAAAGATGAAAATTAAAAAAAGATTCAAGAAGAGTAATTGATGAGAATTTGGTTGAAAAAATAAAAAATAAAAGAGGAGAGATGTGATTAGGCTAGAGACTAGAATAAAGCCATGCACTAGATTTAGGGTGTATTTTGATCTATTAGAAGAAACTCTATCCCAAAATTTTAAAGAAAGAAAAACCTATATGTATACAAAAAAATAAGGTTAAATACAGTGAAGGGATAGAATATGACTTTAAGAATGAAAATTAAAAGGATTTTTAAAAGGTATTGATAAGATAAAAAAAGAGGAAAAATTAAAAAGAATAAGCAAAAAATAAAATTAAAAAAATTTAACTTTCAAACACTAAAAAATCATGGGAAAAAAGCCATGAATTCTATGTGTCACATTCCCCTAGCTCTGTAGTTCTGCAGTTCTCATTGGTCAGTGATCTTGATCAGCTGGATGTTCTTGCTGATCTTCTTGGGGAGGGGCCTCTTGCAATGATTCTTAAATGTCTTTGCCTGAGGTGGAATTTCACTGCCCTTGCCAGGGGCGAGGCCAAGTAATGTGCTTGGTTTTGCTCTCAGTAGCTTGTGTTCCATAAGTGATTTCCATACAGATTTGGAGAACAAAAATGAAAATAGCAACCTCTCCATCTCGAGCCCTGTAGGAGCCGAGAGCTCAGGGCCCCACTCCTCAGTGTACCCTCAGAGAAAAGCTGTTAATCATTCCTGTCTTTCTTGTCTCTGGATGTGCTCTGTGCTCACCCAGCCTGGGACCCTGAATTTCTGTCTCTGCTGCACAGCCCCATTTGGAATCTCCAAACCCAGCAGATTTCTGTACACACTCCCACACCACTCCTCTCAGAGGAGGATGGAGAACATCTCCCCAGATCTGCCACTTGTGGGGTCCCTGCTCAAAGAGCAGTGGCCTGATTGCGCCTCGGATCAGGGTTTAAGGTAACCTTGAGCTGAAGCCCACTTCTCAGCTTTGTCTCTGCAGCCAGCTTCCCGACTCTGATACCTGGCAGCTCTGCCACACTCAGGCACCCCTGGTCTTTTTGTGACCCTGTGGGTCCTGAGAGCACACTGTGCCTGCAAGTGTTCCCTCCCCCCCCCCAGCCTGTGAAGGATTGTCCCTCAGTGGAGCATACCTCTAAAAGTTCCGATTTTGTGCTCCGCTGTTCTACCACTTGCTGGGAGGTGTCCCTTTCCCCCGCAGTCTCTCTTCCTGTATTTCACCTCAGATTCACTTCTCCACATGTCGTACCTTCCAGAAAGTGGTTGCTTTTCTATTCCTAGAATTTGCTGCTCTTCTTCTCTTAAATCTCCTGTTGAGTTTGTAGGTATTTAGAGTAGTTTGGTAAATAGTTGAATTTATGGGACCAAAAATTTTAGGTCTCCTACTCTTCTGCCATCTTGCTCCTCTCCCCAAAGGAAGAACTTTGAATGACAAACTATACCAGGTGGACTTCACAGGTATATTCAGTGCATTCTGTCCTAAAGCAACAGAATACACATTCTTCTTAAGTATGCATGGAACATTCTCCAGACTGGGTCACTCACTGGGTCACAAATCAGGCCTCAACCTGTATCAAAAGATTGGAATCATCCCTGCATATTTTTAGACCACAATACTTTGAAATTTGAAATCAATCACAAGAGGAAAGTTGGAAAGAACTCAAATACATGGAGGCTAAAGCGCATCCTACTAAAGAATAAATGGGTCAACCAGGAAATTAAAGAAGAATTTAAAAAATTCATGGAAACAGATGAAAATGAAAACACAACTGTTCAAAATCTTTGGGATGCAGTGAAGGCAGTCCTGAGAGAGAAGTATATAGCAATACAAGTCTTTCTCAAGAAATAAGAAAAGTCTCAAATACACAAGCTCTGCTTACACCTAAAGGAGGTGGAAGAAGAGTAGCAACAAGAGCCTAAACCAAAGCAGGAGAAGATAAATAATAAAGATTAGAGCAGAAATCAGTGAACTAGAAAGAAAAAGAACAGTAGAACAGATCAACAAAACTAGGAGCTGGTTCTTTGAAAGAATAAGATTGATAAATCCCGGGCCAGACTTACCAAGAAGAAAAGGAAAAGAACCCAAATAAATAAAATAATGAATGAAAGAGGAGTGATCACAACACTGAAGAAATACAAACAATTATAAGAACATATGGGCAACTATATACCAACAAATTAGGCACTTTGGAAGGAATAGATGCATTTCTAGAGACATATAAACTATCAAAACTGAACCAGGAAGAAATAGAAAACCTGAACAAACCCATAACCAGCGAAGAAACTGAAGCAGTAATCAAAAATCTCCCAACAAACAAGAGCCAAGGATCAGATGGTTTCCCAGGGGAATTCTACCCACCATTTAAAGAAGAATTAATACCTATTCTTTTTTTTTTTTAAAGATTTTATTTATTTGACAGACAGAAACACAGCCAGAGAGGGAACACAAGCAGGGGGAATGAGAGAGGGAGAAGCAGGCTTCCTGCTGAGCAGGGAGTCCGATGTGGGACTCGATCCCAGGTCTCTGAGATCATGACCTGAGCCGAAGGCAGTCGTCCAACCAACTGAGCCACCCAGGCGCCCCAATACCTATTCTTCTGAAGCTGTTTCAAAAAAATAGTAAAAAAAAAAAAAAAAAAAGGAAAACTTCCAAACACTTTCTCTGAGGCCTGTATTACCTTAAACCCCAAACCAGACAAAGGCCCCACTAGAAAGAATTACAGACAAATATCCTGATGAACATGGATGCAAAAATTGTCATCAAGATATTAGCCAATAGTATCCAACAGTACACTAAAAGAATTATTTGCTATGACAAATGGGATTTATTCCTAGGCAGCAAAGGTGGTTCAACATCTACAAGTCAATCAGTGTGATATACCACATAAATAAAAGAAAGGACAAGAACCGTATGATCTTAATAGATGCAGAAAAACATTTAATAAAGTACAGCATCCTTTCTTGATTAAGATTCTTCAAATGTAAGGATAGAGGGAACATACTTCAGTATCATAAAAGCCAGATATGGAAAGACCACAGCAATTATCATTCTTAATGGATTAAAACAGAGCTTTTCTGCTAAGATCAGGAGTATGGCAGGACTATCCACCATCACCACTGCTCTTCTCATAGTACTAGAAGTCCTAGCCTTAGCAATCAGACCACAAAAAGAAAGAAAAGACATCTGAATAGGCAAAGAGGAAGTCATTCAGAGATGACATGATACTCTACATAGAAAATCCAAAGACATCGGCCACAGAAACTTCTTTCAAGACACGTCTCCAAAGGCAAAGGAGACAAAAGCGAAAATGAACTTTTGGGACTTCATCAAAATAAAAAGCTTCTGCACAGCAAAGGAAACAGTCAACAAAACAAAGAGGCAACCCACAGAATGGGAGAGGATATTTGCAAATGACACTACAGCAAAGGGCTGATATCCAAGATCTGTAAAGAACTACTCAAACTCAACATCCAAAAAGAAGATGATCACATCAAAAAATGGGCAGGAGACTTGAAGAGGCACTTCTCCATAGAAGACATACAAATGGCTAACAGACACATGAAAAAATGTTCATCATCACTAGCTATCAGGGAAATTCAAATCAAAACAAAATCAAGGTATATGTTCTCCTACATGCCCAGAGTATTAGCTACTGATGGCTCATAGCTCATTCTCTCCCCAGGAATTGCCCTCTGCCAAAGGCAGCTGCCTCTTCCAAGTTTGAGTTCCTTTTTGCAGGGCATGACGGTCAATTCCCATCAGTGAAGAGTGTTAAGGGTGGTGTACAGAGGCCCTGGCCCCCTTTTTGGACAATTCTGGTGGTCCATCTCAGGTTCCACATGGACCAGTTCTACTGTGAATCAGCCAAAACCTTTAGGGAAACTAGATTACAGGTTCAGCTTCTGTCTCTGCCCAGTCCTGCTTCCTTCCACTCATCTGCAGCTCTGGTGACCAAGGGCACTTCCCAGTCACTGCTGTGCAGGCTAATCTCTACCTCAGAGTCTATTCCTCAGGGCGCTAGAAGGTTGAGGGTGGTGGGAAGAACTGAGAAAGGGATTTTCATTTAATGTATATTTCTATTTTCTGTGAGTTTTGTTCAGTGAACAAGTACTTTATGTTTCAATTTCCAAAAGACCAATAGGAGCCTACTACATAAAATTAAGAAGTGTGGCCATAATTTTATATGCAACATAGAACAAAATTGGGGCCTTAGACTCTGACTAGATATGCGTGTCCAGGAAAGATAGTAGCAGGAGTCTTATTTATTTTTCAGAGTTCTCACGTGAAAAAGAAATGCCTTTCTTTCCATTATGCCTAGATTTTTTGCTCCTGATACAACAACAAAAAGTATTTTTCCTCTTGCTTCTCAAAAATTCATCTTGAAAATTTGGTATTTTTTATTCTCCATGAGCTCCACTGTGAGAGGGTGAAGGAAGTCTGCTGCATTTTTTCTCAAATCCCTGCCACAGAGAATGGGAGGCATTGAACTTTGTCAGAGTTCCAAATTTATTGTATAAAGCAAAACAGAGGAGCTGTGCAGTTAGGTCATTGAAAGAGACAGATTTGATGTTAGAAGGGAGGTTGGTATAATAATTGGAACAGAAGTCCAATCATTCTCAGTGGTCCATTTTACTTATGAAATTGGGGCCCAGTTTTTTCATTAATTCTCTGTGCATTTATTTATTTATTTACTCATTCATTCATTTATTCATTTATCAAAAGCTTATTGAGTACCTTTTTCATGGCACATATGCTCTTGGGAGGTGTATTGGCCTGATTGTGATCTGATGAAACAGCAGTGACTTATTGATGAGTTACGCTGTGGATGTGATAAGGTGCTGTTCAGTAACCTTAGTCCAAAGGAGGATAGCCTGATATTTTACCTGTCCCAGAGAGTTCTCTAGGGCTTAGGTAGATATGAGTGGATGTGAATTGCACTAGCCTACAGAAAAAGCTATTGGAGAATTGTTTTTCCTGAGTGACTAAAGAGATTTCTTATTATACCATGTGAAACAAGTAGGAGATTTTCTGTCAAATTTGATGTGAATGACATTGTGATGATTGCTAACAGTAAGAGTAGCCCTTTGTCTTGAAGAATATTTGGGGTAATGATGAGATTATAAGATGATAATCATAGAGCTGAAATCACACATGTAAACGGGAATTGCAGAAAGCAGTGTAGGCATTCAGGAAATCAGATCATGAATAATCAAATGAATGAAACTCAACTGTCCCTAGAAAAATGCTTTATACATTGTAGGTACTCAACAGTGGTCACTAAAACAAATGGAGAAAATAAAACACATATACTATGTAATGTACTGCCTTTCTGTCTTCCGTCCAGCATGTTTTCAGCACCTACTATGTGTTAGACACTACACCAGGCACTGGTGCCTTTGCCCACATTAAGTTAAAACCTGCTTTCTAATTCTAAGCCTAATTGTAGCCCATGTTCCCTCCTACTCTTCTGCCCTGACCAGACCTTCTAAAAAGTGCGTCTATGACCTGAGAGAGAGAAAGAGAAACAGTGAAAGCTCAAAGACACTTCACATACAGTTTTTCAACTTAAACCTCAGGGGCTCTTGAAACTACTCTTTTGACAGAGAATCTGCTCTTGGAACAACAGAAGTGTTATGTCACTGCAGTGATGATGAGATATTTTTAGATTCCCATATTGTGACTTGAAGCAAAGCTTCAAAGTAGAGCTGTCCAGGAGTAAGAAAAGATAGGCAGTCAGGGAACGGGAGCCTCTGGCATTATGGAAACTGAGAGCAGTGGGTTGCTAAAAGAAAATCTAGTCTGATGTTCAAGTCCAACTGTATTACAAATCAGATGGGACCTTAGCTAGTAGAAGTCATCTTGGAAGGTTTCAGTGTACTTAGGTATGAATACCATGGCTTATTTCTAACTTATCATCTGACAGTAACAGCAGTGGCACAGTAGCGTGAAATCTCACTGATCCAATGCCATTTAACCAAAAAAGGGGGGGAGATTCAAATTCCAAGGTGCTCAGCTAGGTACCAGGAAAGAGAGGAGCAGTCAAGTGGAAATAGTGGCAACTTAGAGTACCTGTGATCCAGGGAAGGGACCATCAGATACTAAACTTGAGACCATTATAGCCTTGTAGGAGTTCAGACCCTGTGGTGTCCTAACTTGTCAAGTTTCAGGAAAATCAGAAACTCTTAACTTTGACTGAAATCCTTGAGATATATATATATATATATATATATATATATATATATATATATATATATATAAGAACTAGATGGTGTAGTACAGTCTAATGAATGACTTTGCACAAATATATATATATATTTAAATAAATAAAAAAAATATATATATATATTTAAATAGACACCATCTGGGGATATGTGTTGGTTGGGTTTCACCAGTGGGAGGCTCCTAAAGGCAAATGGCCTCCATGGTCACCATTTCCCTGGTGGAGAGGGAAAAGAGTAGTTGAATAGATGAATAGAATGTGTAGCAGTCAGGCGTTGTCATGGCAACCAAATATGGGTACAGATTGATGCCAAGGGAGTGAAATTTCTTTCCTTTTTTTCTTTTTTAAGTTTGGCATTTAGAGAAAAATCAAGAAGGTTATTGTGTGAATAAAAACTTTAATTTACCTATAGAACAAGTTTGGTTTTTCTCTGATACTGCTTTTTAGGCTTTGGGGCAACTTCAAGAGTTCAGGAGATATTGTCATGGTTCCAAGGTGACTTTGATTCCCTCCTTGTGGGTGGGCTATGTATCTGAGCATAAATAAAGCAGCGTTCCAGAAGTTTTTCCACTGAGAAAAGGCCTGGCCCTTCCTGATCTGTTAACAATGTCTTTGGGGAATTTATAAGAAAAGGTGGAGAAATGAATATCCTGTCATCAACATTTTATACTTCTGATAAAGTATACCACATGTTATCCTTTGTCTTCTTTTATCTTCTGGATCTTCATTTGACTTCCTCAGACTTCTTTTCCAGGCTTGGTAACAGAAGGCCTTCAAGGTTGTAGAATGAAGTGGAAATAGCTTGGCCTGGGAGTCTGGAGAAGAACTAGATGGTGTAGTACAGCCTAATGAATGACTTTGCACAAGCGTCTCTGAACCTCATTTATCCTCACTTGTAATACAACAATAATAAGGCAGGATATTACCATGGTTTCAGGAACATCAGAATGAGCTAGGCTTAGTTGAAACTTGGGCATGACCTAGATGTATGATTTTGGCTGGATTACTTCTCCAAGTCAGTTTCCCACTTGGCAAAATAAAGGTTCTTGTAGGTTCATTCAACAAGTATTTGTTGAGCCCCTAACATGTATCAGGCTCTTTAGAGGTTAGGTCATTGTTCAGTATTTCATAGTTATGTCTTAGCTTTCATTGATATAAGTGGGTTGAATATTGACTTCCAAAAAAATGTATCTATATCCTAATCCCCAGGACCCGTGAATGTGACCTTATTTGTAAAACAAAGGTCTTTGCAGATATAACTGAAATAGAGATTTTGAGATGAGATCATCCTGGATTATCTAGGTGGCTCCTGCATTCTGTGATAGGTGTCCTTACAAGAGATATGCAGAGAAGAGATCCACAGAGGAGAAGGCCATGAAAAGTTAGAGGCAGAGATTGGAGTTTTGGAGCCACAACAAGTCACCAAAAGTGGGACAAGGCAGGGAGGTTTCTCCTCCAGAGATTTTGGCTAGAGCATGGCCCTGCTCCAATCCATTTTGGATTTTGGTTTCCAGAACTGTGAGAGAATTAATTTCTGTTGTTTTAAGCCACCACAACTTGTTATAGCAGCTTTAGGAAACCAACACAGATGGGTTCAGGTCAACAAGCTGGCAGCTTACTTCTTTTTTGTGGGACCACTATCTGGATGTTTACAGGGATTTAATGAAGTAGATGCACCATTTGGTTCCACTCAAAACTCCCTGTGAGAGAAGCAATCCAAGATATTTCTTTCTGTTCAGGTTACCATGGTCTCTACCATATGATTGTGCCATCCTTGGGGCTGCTAGTTTACTAGAGAGCATCTGATGCAAAGTTGCAAGATAGCTGTGAGGTAGTCTGGAAGAATACTTTGCCTAATAGGGCTATGAGTGAAAATATTGGGCCAGTCATATTCTTTCCCTTGGAGAGTTTGAATCAAGTAAAAGAAAGAGATATTAATTGTTAGAAGATGCAAAAGAAATCAATGGGAAGAACCCACTAGACAGTGGGAAGTACATACATATAGAATGAGCCAAAAGGCTTTAGGTAGGCTGAGGCTATCAGGTAAAGAAAGTATGCTTTTAAAAAGAGCACTGGGTGTGGGGCATAAACAATGAATCTTGGAACACAGAAAAATAAAATAAAGAAATCAATTTGTTATGAACAGACACTTCTCCAAAGAAGACATAGAAATGGCTAATGGACAAATGAAAAAATGTTCAACATCACTAGCCATTAGGGAAATACAAATCAAAACCACAATGAAATACCACCTTATACAAGTTAGAATGGCTAAAATTAACAAGACAGGAAACAAAAAATGTTGGCAAGGATATGGAGAAAGGGGAACACTCTTACACTGTTGGTGGCAATGCATGCTGGTACAGCCACTATGGAAAACAGTATGGAGGTTCCTCTAGACATTAAAAATACAGCTACCTGACAATCCAGCTATCAAATTATTGGGTGTTTACCCCAAAGATATGGACATAGTGAAAATAAGGGGAACATGCACCCCAATGTTCTGAGCAACAATGTCCATGGTAGTGAAACTGTGGAAGGAGTCAAATGCCCTTCAATAGATGAATGGGTAAAGAAGATGTGGTTCATATATACAGTGGAATATTACTCAGCCATCAGGAAGAATGAATACCCACCCTTTGCATTGACATGGATGGAACTGTTGGGTATTATACTAACTGAAATAAGTCAAGCAGAGAAAGACAGTTATCATATGGTTTCATTCATATGTGGAACGTAAGGAATTGTGTGAAAGACCACAGGTGAAGGGAGGAAAAACTGGGAAAAAATCAGAGAAGGAGATAAACCATGAGAGCCTCTGGACTCCAGAAACAGAAGGGAAGGATTACAGAAGGTAGGGAGTTGGGAGGATGGGGTACCTGGGTGATAAGTATTAAGGAGGGCATGTATTGTGATGAGCACTGGGTGTTACATGCAACTAATGCATCATTGAGCACTACATCAAAAACCAGTGATGTACTATATGCTGATTAATTGAACATAATAAATCAGTTAGGATTGAAAGTGGATTGGTTTCCACTGGTAAAAAGCATTTTGGTTTCCATTTTAAATTTTCAGTGTCTCCTTACCTCTCTGCATTTGTCAGTACATTTTTGGATTTCTCCATTTAAGGTCCTTATCAGGCTAGCCAGGGACTATACCCAGATTCCTCTCTTTGGGCTTCTTACCTGGACCAGATGTTAGGGATGTTCATGTCCTGGGCACTAGGTGTAGCATGGTGAAACAGCAATGAGTGTTGGTCCAGCCCACGGATATCTTCTCCCTTTTCCTGCCTGGGAGGTGTGTACATTGTCTTAGAAAAGCTTTATCAAGACCTGCAGTACATGTTCTAGCTCCATGCCCTGGTTCGGACTGAACACTGATAAACAAAAAGGGTACTAATGCAATAACTATCACTTTGTCAACTCCAGATCATGTCAAGTGCCATAAGGGGAAGTTAGCATGAATTATCTTGGGTCCTCACAATACTGTTAAGGAGTATTATGATCTCCCTTTTTAGAAATTATAAACAATATTTATCTGGCACAGAGTTTGTGGGCATCATAGATAATGTTCCTAAAATGGCATGTAGAAAACATTTCAGTGCCAATTGCGCTGCTGCCACTATCCAGACTGAAAAGAAAGCTCAGAGGCTGAGTACCTTCTCCAAGGGGGACAGAGATGTTAGTAAGGGGTAAGGCCAGGTTTGATCCTTAGTCAGTTTGATTCTGTGTTTGCATTTCCTGGGTCTGCGATGGGGAGCACTGTAATTGCTAAGCCTTAGTCGTGGCTGAATCTACTGATGGGATGTGAATTCCCCTAGAAAGGGACACTGTGGGCCACACAGGGCTCCTCACGGCCAGTGGAGAAATGACTACTCATTATGGAGGTCACTAACCATGACCCCTTGCTTGTCATTAGCAAGTACATAGAGTCCCCTGAGAGGTCATGGTTTCTTTATCTCAGTGGTATCTTTCTGCTGAGCACCTGCTGAAATCCCCTGCCTTTGGCTCCATATTTGTACTGCCCCTTTTGCCCTTCAGTACTGTTTAACACCAGTAGAATAACAAGCTGGTTCCCCTGCACTTTTTAGTAACATCTGTTTCCATCTTCGTCCCCTTCCCAAGAAAAGCTTTCAAAGGAATCCCATTGACCCATTTGTTAATTGTCTTTTTTGTGGAAGCACCCTCCCCTATCCTCAAAGGTGAACACTTTGATGGATATCCTACCAGTTCTTCTAGACAAAAGTTGGTGAACCATAGTTGTGAACTGCATCCAGCTTCCTGCCTGTTTTTATGAATAAAGGTTTATTGAAACACCAACACACTCATCAGTGAGCATATTATTTGTGACTTCTTTGGCACTACAATGGCAGATTTGAGTAATTGTGACTCAGCCAGTATGGCCACAAAGCCCTTTATAGAGAAGTTTGCTGACCCCTGTCCTATCCCATAGACCATTTGCTAGGCACATACCTCTGTTCGTTTGTGTGTGTGCACTTGGGAATCCAGTTTATTCAGGACCCTTGATCCATTAGACATAGACATGAAAGGTTTTATTAATTCCCATATAACCATCTCTAACTAAATTATATTGTTCTTGCTTCATGTCTGGGCAGAGGCTCCCTGTGGTATGTTGGTCCACTCCTAGAATTTTCAGCCACTTTGAGTTACTAAAAGTTTCAGTCTGGTAAATGGATAAATGGGGTTATGGGTTTTTTGTTTGTTTTTTGAGAGGGGGGGGAAGAGTGAGAGCACAGGAGTGGGGGTTGGAGGAGAGGGATAGGGTGATAGGGAGAGAGAGATTCTTATACACCCAGAACAGAGCCCTACATGGGGCTCGATCTCACATCCCTAAGATTATGACCAGAGCCAAAATCAAGAGTTGGTCACCCAGCCACCTAAGCTACCCAGGCACCCCTGCTTGTTATTTTTCATTTTACTTTCAAACCCAATTTAAGGCATTTCTCCCTTCTCCCTAGCAGTGGCCCTAGGTACTTAATGAGAACATACAACCTGACTGAAAGACACCTCCCCATCTCACTTTACTCATCACAAAACTTCAGCAGTGTGGGGAGAAGTGAAAGGAGGAGGGAACAAACTAAAAACTCCTTACCCCACAAGGTGAAGTTCCATTCCTCTCCTTGATTGGACAAACTCACTGATGTAGCTCTGTGTCCACCTGAGGATAAGTAGTGGTTCCAACAGGCAGTGTGGGCAATAGGTTGATTCCCAGACAGTGGCAGCCCCTTAAGGCATCTGGTCACTTCTCCGAGTTGATTCCCAGCTGGTGGCTATCACCCCACATCTCTCTGATATGTCTTTCTTTGTATCTTTACCCCTGGATACTGCATAGGTCCTGACTGTAGCCTCCCCTCATATGCTTTCCCCACCCCTCTCTAGGGACATGATTCCATGCGTCTGTCTCTTGTTCTCCCTTCCCCTGACTGACATTCAGCAAAAGAAATCACCCCAGTCTCTCCTTTTTGCAGACACTGGTCATCTTAAGATAGACTCTCTTGAAGCTTCATCTTCCCTTGGACTCCCCTCGCCTTTGGGGAGAAGAACAGCAAAGCTCTCATTTCAACCCTTGTATACGTCCCAAGGCTAATGATGTCTTAGCAACTCTTCTTAATCTGTTTGGAGGAGGGGGAAAAAGGAGACAAATGGCTAATGGTAATAGGACATTCTGGCTGTTCCTTGCATGCCTTAGAGAGAGGTGGCCGTGACCAGTTGCTGGTAGCTTTCTTTAGAATGTAGGGTGCTTAGCATGAGTAGTCATCATTGTTGGACCTTAAGCACTATTCTAAGAGGAAAAACAAAACATCACTTGCCATCTTGAGAAATTCGTGTTTGCATGTGTGTATATGGCTGGGGATGGGGTAAGAAAAAGAAGGGGTTTTTTTTCTTCTTTTTGAGAAAAATGGGGCAATCCTCTAGTCACTCTGCTGAAACTTGCTTATGTCAATTCAGCAATAGATTGCGAATACCCTTCCATCTTTGCACATGCATATCTATATTAACCTTTAATTTTTTTGAGCTATAACTGACATAAAATATTTTATTGGTTTCAGGTATACAACATGATGGTTCAATATTTGTATATGTTAACCTTGTTAATGTCTATGTAGTACTCCATCATACACCATCCCCTAATAGATTTTTCTATTCCCTATTAATAGATAATTTAGATTCACTAATATAAATGATGTCACAATAAATGGAATCATAAGTATATCCTTACACTTGATTATAATTATATCCCTGGGAGATATTTCTAAAGTGGAATTGTATATCAAGACATGTACATTTTTATCCTAATACTCCTAAACTGGGTGTGTTATTTAACACTCCTGTTAACAATGAATTAAGGAGTTTTAAATGTTTCTTTCACTTACCAATATTAAATAATAGCAGTCATTTTAAACTTTGCTAGTAAGAGCTAGAGAAAGAGGTATTACCCTTTTACCCTTATGTAAATTCAATTCAATATATGTATTTTGAGCTGGCAGGTATAAGGCACATGATAGGAAGAAGATACATTTCTGCTTACATCCTCATGAAGATTAGACTGTGAAGGATGTCTGTGAGTACAATGCCAGTGATATCTTTGGAAGCAGAAAGATTGGGAATCCAACTGTGGTTTTGCTGCTTTACCATCTGGGGTACCTCCAGCAGTACCTCTCTGAGCCTCTGTTTCTTTATCTTAATACATGTAAGACCATAGAGTTGAGCTTGGCACATATGAGCTAATAATTGGCAGCTACTACCACTACTGCAGAGATAATTTTATAAGTATTAACAACGAAATGTAAAATTAGGAGTGAAAAGATTTACTGTGGTTGTTGAAAGGGGAAGGAAATCCAGGGGAGACACATAGATTCGAGTTGGGTTTGCTTCTTGGTAAGATGGGGCTACCAAGGAAGGCCCATCATTGAAAAAGGCATGGTCGAGAACTCTGAGCATGTTGGGGTGGGAAATCCAGTGTGAGAGACAGTTGTGCAGCTGTAGCAGAAAACACAGGGGAGTGAAATGGGAGATAATAGAGGGTGTGGGCCAGAATCTGGATGGCTGCATACCAGATGCAAATAAGCAGCTTAGTTTCTGACTGATCTGCAGTAGAGAAGAACTAAAAATTTTGGAGGAGGAGAAAAACATAGGCAGAAAGCAGTGTTCTACCTGAAAGATAAACTTTCTAATGGTTTCTAACAAACCATCTTCAATTTATTTACTAACTTCTCCTAATAAAACAGTGACCCCCAAACCATTATAAACTAAAATAGCAATGGCTCTTTTCCAATGTACAGTGGAAAAAATCAGATGTAGAATTGTCCTTTGTGCTTAGGTTTTTCTCCTATTCTCTTTCTTTTTTTTCTTTCTTTCAAGTTTTTGGGACCCACGAACACTTCTCTATACTTACACTGATATGAAATCATGTCTGGTTTATCATAAGACATTATGTTGTTTGCTTTATTTCAGTATACTGTACCAGTACTTTGTGGTATTTGCAACAAGCATGGGGAATTCTATCCCTAGAGATAGGGTCTCTATCCCTAGGACACATGGAGAACCATTGTCATTAATTAGGAGCATTTCAGGGCACAAAGGACATTATTCATTCCTACCTCCCTGACAGCTGGTTAAGAGCTTGAATGTAGTAGCTGCTCAGAAACATGTTTTTTGTAGTAAATAAAGTACTGAACTCTGTAGACAGTGGTAAAACCAAGAAGGAAATATAATTAAAGAAGTTGGCACATGGTTCAACAAAAATGACAAACACATTAAAAATGTGCTAATCGAAATCACAGAACAAAATGTAACTATTGGTATGATACAAGGCCACTCAGTAAAATTACACAAATGATTTTGCAGCATATATTTTAAACAAACAGTTTACTTATGAATTAAAATTTTCAAACACCTCATTTTTTCCCAAACAAATGAAACACACACACATGCACACACAAACACACACTTTTCACTAACACAAATTACCCATAATACTCAACATTCCTTCTACTCTAACATTTGACACAGGAATAGAAACAGTTTGTTAAACCATCTTTAACAAATCTGAAGCAGCAGGTTATTTATTGAAAAAATATTTACACTTATCAAGAGACGTTGTTCCCTGAAGGGAAGTGAACACTGAGTTCAAAGAACTTATAAAGCAAATTGGGAGCAAGGTCATTTTTCCATGTTGATAACATCCAGATTTGAATTAATTTCAACCAAAGAGGGAGATGCTCAGGAGTGGTCTAAGCCAAAGCAGCCAGAGGATATGTGCTTAATTTTCAAAAGAAAACCACTTATTTCAGATTATTATGACTCCAACCAGCGCTTTGGAGATAAACATATTGACCACCTTAATTGGTAAATATTCTTGCAGTGTATATGTAATTTTCATGTGGGTATATGGAAGGGTAGTATTCCTGCCACTTCGGATATTTCTGGCAAGATACATAAAGGAAGAAAAGACAAAAGAACACATTAATATAAAGCATATGTTTACAGAAGAAACAAAATGCAGGCTTTCTGTCTGCCCAGAGGAGCCAGTAAGGGCTTCTCTCTTCTCCTTTTCCTTATCAGCATTCCAGCATAGGCAGAGTCCAAGGTAGCATGTTGGGCTTCAAAGCTGTGTGACAAATTACCATGAATGTAGCAGCTTAAAGCAACAGCCATTTATCATCTCACAGTTCAGTACAGAAGCCGGGTGGGCTCCTTTGGCCTCTCTGTGGAGGGTCTCATAGCCCAAGTCAAGTTTTATTGGCCAGCTGGCATCTTGTCTAGAGGGTCTAGGGAAGAATCTGCTTCCCATCTCATTCAGGTTGTTGCTAGAATTCACTTCCATGTGGTTGTAGATCTAGAGATCCTGTTTCTTTGCTGGCTGTTGACTGGGCTGTCTTCTCAACTCCTAGGGGTCGCTCTCCTTGTGTGTGGCCCTTTGCCATCTTCAAAGCCAGCAAAAGTACTTCAAGCCTTCTCCTGCTTAGAGTCTCTCTGCCTCCAGCCAGGAGGACAATGCTTTTATTTATTTTTCTTTATTTTTTTATTTTTTATTATATTAATCACTATACAGTTACTAAGACCTTGTGTGATTATGTCAGTTCTACCTGGATGACATCTGTTTTGATTACCTCAGAGTTAACCAGTTAGTCACCTCCATCACATCTGCAAAATGTGTTAGCACATACTGTGACATAATCCCAGCAGGAGATCCTGTCCTAGGCACTGTCCTGGGGATCAGGGAGGCAGTCATGAGCTGGGGGCATCCCAGGACTGCGCCTACCACAGGGAGCATGATCATGATGGCATGATATCGAGTCATTTATTTTTCTTAATTTGTTTCCAAGACAAACAACTGGGCAGGTTTGTGGCTAAGAACTTGAGCTATGGTTTCAGTCTACTTGGGCTGCAAACCCAGCTGTGGCTGTGACCTTGGGCAAGTTAAAGCCCCTTCTACTAAGATGCTTGTTCTAAACATGCATGTTGTAAGAACATTGCTGTATTAGGGAGCAATTTGATCATAACGCAAATTTCACATTTGCTTACACACAATTTCTTCCTCAGGAAATACTAGGTGAATGCAAAAAACTGCACCCAGGAATATAAACTGCCATGTAGGAATTCACACATTTCAAACAGTGACCACAATGCCCGCATGTGTTATGAGCCACACACACCCAGGAAGTGTTCCAATTTTCCCTCTGATTTCAGGTGATCCTCTTTCTTCCACTATACAAGCTGCAACCCTTCCAATACTCACTTCCACTTAAACTTAAAATAAGTCCTTCCCAAGGCTAAGTGCCATATTTAACCATATAATGTGTATAAAAGTATGCTATTATTAATATTAGCTTCTAACCTTCATTTCAGTGCGTCCCTGATGGCTTTTTTGAGTGCTATGCCCTGTTATGGGTTGAATTGTGTCCACTGTCTTGAACTGCAGTACCTCAGAATGTGGCCTTATTTGGCATTAAGGTCTTCTTAGAGGTAATCGAGTTAAAAATGAAGTCATTAGGGTGGGCCCTAATCCAGTATGACTGGTGTCCTTGTAAAAAGGGGAAATTTGGACACAGAGATAGGCATGAACAGAGAAAAGACTATGTGAAGACCCGCAGGGTGAGTGCACATGAACATGAAGGCAGAGATCAAGGTGAGGCATCTACAGTAAGCCAAGAAATGCCAAAGACTGCCAGCAAACCACCAGCAGCTAGGAGAAAAGCAGGGAAGATTCTACCTTACAGCCTCAGAAGGAATGCCAACCCTGCCAACAGCTTGACTTCATACTCCTAACCTCCAGAACTGCGAGAGCCAGTTTGTGGCCCTTTGTTATGGAAGCACTAGAAAACTAATGCATGCTCCACCCCAAACTTTCTCATAAGCCCCATGGTTTTTATTGTACAATTTTGTGTAGGAAAATTGTGATTTTTAGCAGTGTAATATACTGCATGTGGCATTATAACAGAAGACCCTTTATTTAAATGCTGTATCAGTCTTATCTCCTTCTAAATGGGACTTTGTGTGATTTGTGTGAGAACTAAATGAGACCATGCATGTAAAGTGTTCAGAATGAGCACCAAAAAAGGCAAGGTTTGCTTACTGTCATCACTAGACTCTCTAGTTCTAAAACTGAGTATTGTGCAATTCTAAACAAGCAGTAAGAGTAAAATGATGCTCCAAATATACAACCTAAAAATTTTAGGTGATGCTGCACTGTATTACAGACCTATGGAAGGAAATGGCTCCTTTAGAGATCCATGGACTAAGCTAGACAAAGAAGTGCTAAATATAGGGGTCTCCTCCACACTTACATATGGATCTTTTTTTTTTTCTAAAGATTTTATTTATTTGACAGAGAGAAACACAGCCGGAGAGGGAACACAAGCAGGGGGACTGAAAGAGGGAGAAGCAGGCTCCCTGCTGAGCAGGGAGCCCAATGTGGGACTCGATCCCGGATCTCCGGGATCATGACCCGAGCCGAAGGCAGTCGCTCAACCAACTGAGCCACCCAGGCGCCCCAACATATGGATCTTGATAAGGAATGTTACTTGGGAAAAACAGGCCTTTTAAGAGAAGTGTCACTATTTCCAACCTCCTTCATGAATTAACATCCAGTGATTAGGCTGGTTGTTGAATTCCTTACTTTCTGTAGGTGTCCTAGAGAGAAGGAAGGTCAGAGAAAAGGAAGCCAGGCTTTGTGTGTGAGGAAAGGACCTATATCCTAAATGCAGAGGATGCTCAGTCCATTGTGAGAGCAGGGAAGGCCACTGGTATGGGCAGGCATCTGCGATGGTGTCTGAGCCACAGGAGGGTCTATGCTGGAGGTGCCAGAAGGCTAGCTTTGGTGCCATGTTTGACACAAGTCTCTAGATGCCCAGAGAAGTAAGACATTCTTGGATCAGAATTTCCTAACCAGACCTCAGGATTGCAGCCTGAGCTAAATTAAAGAACATGGGCTCTTTGGAATCAGAAAGGTGCAGTGTAAATCCCCACCATGCTGTTTATTAGCTGTGTGACTCTGAAGAGTTTGCATTTTTTCCCTAGGCCTTGGTTTCCTTGTCTGTAAAGTGGCCATAATAACAGTTGGCTTATGAGGTTGTACTTAGCCCTAAATTAAGTGAAATTTATGGAAAGGGCCTGACTCATACTAAGTGGCCTCCCCAAAAATGGACACCTTTGTCCCTTTTTCACAACTACCATGAGCTACTTTTCTACCAGGCACTGCTCTTTCCATGCCAGCTGGAAAGTAGGATATGGCTTTTGATAAGAGAGGGATGGGAGGTTCTGCCCTGTGACAAGGACTGTATTGTCCCATGCTCTAGATGGTTGGTTACAATTCTCTTATACTCAACTCACTTCTTAGTATCTTCTGCTCTCCTACACCCACCCCAAATGGTTCTGGAACTGAACTTTGAAGTCACATTGACCTGTCTTTGGTTCAGATTCCAAAAAATAGTCCCAAAGTACTTTGGTCAGGACTGCTTTCATCCAAAGGAACCTAATCCAAGGTCAGGATGTTTGGTAACAGATCTTTACTGAAGGTTTGGGATAATGGAAAGGGGGGATTATAGAAACTGTATAGAGAAACCTTAAAGTTGAAAATGAGATATCCCTGCCATAAAAACCCATAGGTCTTTACTTACCATGCAGAATTTCTTGCTGGTCATGCCCCCCACTCCTCATCCTGCCTTAGATCCCAGCTTGTCTTCCTTTTACTGCACTTCTTTCTTTTGTCCTTCCCCTCCCCTGCCACCCACAGGAACCTTCCAAATGTCTGTTTCTTTCTGGTTATAGGCATATCTGTGCATCTCTAAAAATCTGTCAGTGGTCTGTTAAATTGGAGCTTGTACCCACTCACCCCCATCTAAGCAGTGTTCTCATATTGAAATACAAGACAGATCACATTAATCTTGTGCTCAAAATCTTCCAGTGACTTGTTATCTCAGCAGAAGGGCAGAAGTCCTTTCTAGCCACACATGATCTTTGCCACCACACGTTTCTCAGCTTCCCCTTGTACCTTCTTACCCTCACTATATCCAGCCCAACCACGTTAGCTTGTTTGTCCTTCCTGTGGCAGGATAGACCTGCTCTAGGCTCAGAGACATCATGCATGCTGTTCTCTCTGCCTGAAACACTGTTCCTCTAAATTTCCTATTTATTCCTTATATTATTTGGGTCTGTATAGTGGGATAACTGATGTTCCCCCTCAAAAGAGATATCCATGGCCTAATCCTCAGAATCTTTGAATGTTTCCTTTTAGGGGGAAAAAAGTGTTTTTCTTACGGATCTTGAAGAGTTATCCTGGATTATCTGGGTAGACCCTTAGTGCATCACAAGTACCTTATTAGAGAGAGGTGGAGGAAAATTAGACATACACAGAAGAGGAGGTAATATGACCACAGATGCCATAATTGGAGCGGTACAATGACAAGTAAAAGAGTGGTGATAGGCACCAGAAGCTGGAAAAGTACAGATTTCCTAGAGCTTTAAAGGGACAATAGCCCTGCCAAAACCTTGGTTTTGGATTTCTGGCTTCCTGAACTG
Source organism: Spilogale gracilis (assembly GCA_004023965.1). Taxonomy (NCBI): domain Eukaryota; kingdom Metazoa; phylum Chordata; class Mammalia; order Carnivora; family Mephitidae; genus Spilogale; species Spilogale gracilis. The sequence goes on from PITA01004401.1 coordinate 76,055, forward strand.
TGAGAGAATAAATTTCTGTTGTTTTTAAGTCTCCCAGTTTGTGATCATTTTCTACAGCAGTGACAGGAAACCAATACAGACTCTGATCAAATTTCATATACTCAGAGGGATGTGCCAAAACCACCCTATGTAAAACAGCCCCTCCATCCATGTGCTCACATGCATTCATACACACACACACACACACACACACACACACACACACACACCATACTTGAGCCCCATTACATCAGCTGGCTTCATTGTTTGTATCACTTTCTGATGTACCATGTATACTTTCCAGTTTATTTATTTATTATATGTCTCCTAGTCTAAAGGTGGTGGGGAATTGGTTTTATTACTTGATGTGTCTCCAGAGCCTAGCAAAGTACCAGGCTCAAAGTGAAAACTCTCTAAATGTTGATATGAATGAAGGGCTTCGACTTTCATTGCATAAAAAAGC
>PITA01004401.1:76596-124180 GCA_004023965.1 Spilogale gracilis
CAAAGTGTCTTTCCAGTTATGTCTATATTAAGCAGCACCTAGCTCATATGCCCCTGAGGTTAAAAGAAGGAGAACTGTTGCTTTCTAGCCTGTCCACATCTGCCAAGATGTTCTTTGCCATTTTGCAGTTTTCCCAGCAGGTTTGGAAAAGGAACAGTAATGGATGGATAGCCTTACCCTGTCACAACTCAAAAGTGATATGCTATTTTTCTGTGTACCAATTTTCTATCCCAGGAGCATTTATGAGCAGTGGATTAAGTGGTTTCTATTTAAATGCTGAGGCTTCTTAGTCAAACAGGACATGACTGAGTCTTTCACTTAAAGAACATGGGAAGGGAGTGATGGATCAGATTGCAGGTTACTTAGCTTAATTTTCTGGCTTCATTCCTTCACCAGTGTTTCATTTAGCACATTTTAAAAATCTCAACTGAATAGTGATTTTAGATCGGGAGGTGTTGGTAATATTTGGAATTCCAAGCCTCGTGTCTTTGCCTTCTTATTGATCCACCAGTCTGCCTCATAGTTCTTCCATGATGCTTCTGATGGTATTGAACAAGTGTAGATTAACTGGTGTTGTGCCACCTAGTTTTGTACTCCAGGGATGCAAAGTTTGATTTCATTAAGCCTCCATTTGCCAGAGGGCTCTTGTTCCCTGGAGAAGCCAGAAATTTAGACAAATCACTACAACAATGTAGTAAGTACATAGGAGGGGACGTTGGAACTCAGCCGTAAAGGATGGGCAGACGTTCACCAGGCAGAATAAAAGGAGAAGGAGATTCTTGATAGAAGGTCAGCAATATTGAGGAAAGTCTTTGCTCCATTTGTGCAAATAGTTCTGCATGGCTGGAGTGTGGTGGGATGACAAAGGTGGGAGTGCTGCTTGAGAGGCAACACAAGGCAAGGTCATGAGGGATCCTACCATTCTAGAGATCTGGATTCTAGCCTGTGAGATCACTTGGTGAGAGAGGAGATCTAGGAGGCAGTAGAGTAATAAGGAGTTAGTATCTTTTCCCTACACCAAGCCCAGCTTTCCAATCCCATCTCTAGTCTCATCGCCCCCAATTTCCAAAATTTAGGGTTTGGCCAATCTGTCAGTTGAGGCTACCCCAACTCCAGCCATGATTTGGATCCTACCTAGGTCTTTCTGGGTTAAGACACAGAACTTGGGGGTGGGGGGATGGGAGAGCCTGGTGGTGGGTACTGAGGGCACCTATTGCATGGAGCACTGGGTGTGGGGAATGGGGAATGAATCTTGGAACACTGGGAAAAAAATTTAAGTAACAATAAAAAAAGAAGACACAGAACTCTTCAGAGGGGGCTATGTACCACTGTCTTCTCATAACAATCCTTTCCTATCCACTCCTTCACTGGATAGGAAAGGAATCAGTGTCATAAGAGATTTCTTCCATTCTATTCTCCTAGAGCTACCCTGAAACTTACCTCCTCATCAGACTTACACTTTAACCAACCAGATACTCATTTCTCTCAAAACCATTGTTATTGGGACTCTTAAGATTATCAGGGGTAGGGACCTCCTAGCAATTCATAATTTAATCAAGTATTTCTTATCTGATGCCTAAATAATGGTGATACTCAAAGTGTGGTCCGTGGACCAGTGCCAGCCCTCAAGAGCAAGTGTTTAGAACCTTTTATAGCAAACTGTCATTGCCACAACTTACAATGTGTTCAGTGGATGTTTTTCATGGAATAAGAGATAAACCAGTTTAAATAGAATCAAACTTGTGCAATAAATTGTATATCTCCAGGTGTTGGTCAGTAGAACATTGGCATACAAAAGCAAAATAGGTTCTTCACTAGTAGTAGTACAAAAAGCACTGGATGATCACCCACTCACATCAGAATACCTGGAACACTAGTTTAGAATGCAAATTCTGGACCTATGATCTAATGTGTCAAAATCTCTGGGGGTGGAGCTGTAAATACATTTTATTCTATTTTATTAAAATCTGCATTTTATTTTTTTGTGTTTTTTGTTACTTTATCTTATTTTAGTTTAGTTTAGTTTAGTTTAATTTTTTCAGTGTTCCAAGAATCATTGTTTATGCCCCACACCCAGTGCTTCATGCAATACGTGCCCTCAATACCCACCACCAGGCCCACCCATCCCCCTCCACCCTCCCCTCCAAGACCCTCAGTTTGTTTCTGAGTCCAGAGTCTCTCATGTTTCATATCCTTCCCCGATTTACTCTACTTCAAATTTCTTTTCCTTCTCCTACTGTCCTCCTTATTCCTTATGCTCCACAAATAAGTGAAACCATATGATACTTGACTTTCTCTGCTTGGCTCATTTCACTGAGCATAATCTCTTCCAATCCAGCCCATGTTGCTACAAAAGTTGGATATTCATCCTTTCTGGTGGAGGCATAATATTCCATTGTATATATGTACCATATCTTCTTTATCCATTCATCTCTTGAAGGGCACCTTGGCTCTTTCCACAGTTTGGGGATTGTGGCCTTGCTGCAATGTACATTGAGGTACATATGGGCCTTCTTTTCACTACATCTGTATCTTTGGAGTAAATACCCAGTAGTGCAATTGCAGGGTTATAGGGTAGCTCTATTTTTAATTTTTTAAGGAATCTCCACACTGTTTTCCAAAGCGGCTGCACTAACTTGCATTCCCACCAACAGTGTAAGAGGGTTCCCCTTTCTCCACAGCCTCTCCAACACTTGTTTCCTATCCTGTTAATTTTGGCCATTCTCACTGGTGTAAGGTGGTGTCTCAGTGTGGTTTTGATTTGAATTTTGCTGATAGCTAGTAATGAATATTTTTTTCATGTGTCTGTTAGCCATTTGTATGTTTCCTATGGAGAATTGCCTCTTCATGTCTCCTGCACATTTTTTTAAAATTTTATTTATTTATTTGACAGAGAGAAACACAGCCACAGAGGGAAAACAGGCAGGGGGAACGAGAGAGGGAGAAGCAGGCTTCCCAGCAGGAAGCCTGATGTGGGACTCAATCCCGGGTCTCCGGGATCATGACCTGAGCTGAAGGCAGTCGCTTAACCAACTGAGCCACCCAGGCGCCCCCTCCTGCCCATTTTTTGATATGATGATCTTTATTTTGGTTGTTGAGTTTGAGGAGTTCTTGATAGATCTTGGATATCAGCCCTTTGTCTGTAGTGTCACTTGCAAATATCTCTCCCATTCTGTGGGTTGCCTCTTTGTTTTGTTGACTATTTTCTTTGCTGTGCAGAAGCTTTTTATTTTGATGAAGTCCCAAAAGTTCATTTTCGCTTTTGTTTCCTTTGCCTAAAATATGCATTTTATTTTTTTTAAGATTTTATTTATTTATTTGACAGAGAGAAACACAGCTAGAGAGGGAACACAAGCAGGGGGAGTGAGAGAGGGGGAAGCAGGCTTCCCGCAGAGCAGGGAGCCCAATGCGGGGCTCGATCCCGGGTCCCCAGGATCATGACCTGAGCTGAAGGCAATTGCCTAACCAACTGAGCCACCCAGGCGCCCCTAAAATATGCATTTTAAACAAGTGACCTGGTTGCTCCTTCATACTCAAGTTTGAAAAGCACCACAAATGTTTAACAATTACTTATGTTGATTAGAATGTAGTTTTAAAATATCCTATTCCCATGTCAGGCATTTATTTTGCCCTCTAGGCCAGTTATTGTCCTTTGGGCACAGGTTGCATTCATCATCAAGATGTACCCCTGGAAATGCACCACCAGAACCTGAAAAATGCATCAAACACTGTGGAAATAGCCAAGGTGCTCTTCAAGAGATGAATGGATAAAAAAGATATGGTACATATATACAATGGAATATTATGCCTCCATCAGAAAGGATGAAGTCACGTTATAGTGATGTGTCAAAAAAGAACTCATTGATGACAGTCAATACATATGTATACTCCCACCACCCCACCAAACCTGGAGATCCTACTTCTTTTTTACCATCAGCCCTTTGGAACATAAAACTGAGAAGAAAAGCACTTAAAGAGAAGTCAAATATCTGGGATCACTTAGTAAAGAGGCAAACAACGAATTTACATGAGCATATCACTAGACTACAGTGTAGGGTTTAATATCAAAGAGGTCATTCATCATAAATGTAATAGCTAATTATGTTCAGTATCTTTTGCTTATATTTAATGAATTTTATAAAAATTTGGGGAGGGAGGGATGAATAGCTAGGTAAATTATTTAGACTTCTAAATTTGTAAATTCTGTTCATCTATGGAGTTGATGAATGTGGAACATCTTATTTCCTGACAGATTCATGTAAAGTGGTTCCTCTCAATTATAGGCAGACATTAGCATCCCCTGGGAAGCTTCTGAAAGGTAAAGATCCCTGAGCCCATCCTTAAGCATGTGGCAGATGAGCTCCCATGAGTCTGTCTTTTCAAGTATACATAAGATTTGGGTGTGCAGGTGAAATTTGGGAATTACTGATTTAATGGCAGTATTGCTATAATAGTATAACCTAAGCATGGAAGTTCTATGGAGACAATTTGGTCTAGGTGGAAGAAAATCAAGCTCTGGGGAAAGTTTATATTTGAGAAATAAATATTACATAAATAGTGCACAACAAAGAATGTAATTGAGCATTTGCTATTTGATAATTAACAACATGGGCCCTTTAACATGGGCTGCTACATTGATGATCCTGGGTGGGCATCAGTAAAATGAGCAAAAATGCCAATTTCAGTAGCCTTTGTAAAGTCAATCAACACTGAAAGAGAGAGCAAAAGAATTCAGGTAACGAGTGATATAAGAAAGAATATTTCTTCTTACTGTGCTGCATATTCTTGAATAGAGTCATCCACCCTGAAATTCTGTAGGTTGTATCCTTAGAGAATGGGGAGGAACTGAGCTGAGCAGGATCAAAGGCACAGGACCTGGTCAGTGGTGCTTTCTAGTTATCAAATCTGGAAAGGGCTGAATCCAGAGACACTGGAGGAAAGTAGAACCAGCTTCCCTGGAGAATATCTTCTGACAGAAGACCCAGGAGCATCATACAGCAAGCTAGAGGAAGCTCCTTTAGTGGCTTGTCCTCAGTAAGGACACCCAGGGGGCTCTCTGAGAGATGGGCAACAGGGCTCTGCCCAGTCCCATTAGAGGGGTTGGTCTTTACATGAGAGAAAGTGATTTCTTCTCCTGAATTGCCCAGCAGATGTAGGATGTGCTGAAAAGAGAGTTTAGTTTAATTCAACCAGCACAATCAAATGTCTTCTATGTTCCAAACTCTGTGTCCCAAGGTTAGGCTATGAAAATGGAATAAACAGGTCCTTCTCCCCTTAAAGTCCACATCCAGAGGGAGTGGCAGACATATGAACAGCTGCCTAAAATAAAACAAGAGCTAGTGGGGGAGTCTGCACAAACTGTAGAGCATCCTCAGGAAATAGTAGTTCCTTTGCCTGGGTCCCCAGGGAATTTACAGAAAAAGAGTGATATTTGAACTGGTTCTTAAAGAATATGTGGGAATTTACCAGGTACACAAAGGAGTTAGAGGTGGGAATAGAAAGGAGGGATATTCTTTGTAGGGGAAATAGATCAGCTGTTCATAGCATGCTCTGCAATTGTAAATATCCTTTGACATGACTCCAGTATAAAATAGAGTTGTACACAGAACAGGCTGTTGAGATCCTTAGATGGGAACCTAGCTGGTTCTGAGGATTCCCCTTTGTCTTCTTCTTGTCTCAATAACAGAATAAAAGGAATAGAGTTGAACCAGCATTTAAAAATCATGTAATCTGATATCATTTAAACTTTATTGTGACCCATAGTAAGATATGGATTTTATACACATATGCACAGGAAAGATTTCTCGAAATTGTACTTGCCTTTATGGAAAAGCAAGGCATTACAATAGTTTCTTTTCTATTCTATTTCCTTTTTAAAAAACTGACTATTGGGGTGCCTGGGTGGCTCAGTTGGTTAAGCGACTGCCTTCGGCTCAGGTCATGATCCCGGAGACCCGGGATTGAGTCCCACATCGGGCTCCCTGCTCGGCGGGAAGCCTGCTTCTCCCTCTTTCACTCCCCCTGCTTATGTTCCCTCTCTGGCTGTGTTTCTCTCTGTCAAATAAATAAAATCTTAAAAAAAAAACTGACTATTTTTTGAGCAATTTTAGGTTCACAGCAATATTGAGTGAAAGATATAGAGATTTTCCATATCCCCACTGCATTCACTCATGCACAGGCTTCCCCATTATTGACATCCTGCACCACAGTGGTATGTTTGCTACAATTGATGTGTCTACATGGATACATCCTTATCACCCAAAGTGGAGAGTTTACATTATAGTTCACATCACATGTGGTCGTGTACATTCTCTGGGTTTTGACAAATGTGTGACGTATATCCCCCATTATATCTTATAGAATAGTTTCATTGCCCTAAAAAGTCCTCTGTGCTCACCTAATCATCCTTCCTTCCCCCTAACTCCTGGCAATCTTTTTACTATCTCCATAGTTTTGCCTTTTTTAAAATATCATATTGTTGGAATCATTTAATATGTAGCCTTTCATATTGACTTTTTTTTGTTTTGTAATATACTTTTAAGATTCCTCCAGGTCTTTTCATGGCTTGGTAGCTCATTTCTGTTTTAGCAATGAATAAAATCTCAATGTCCAGATGGACCAAGGTACTTATCTGTTCACTTACTTTCTTCATCTTCGTTACTTATAAGTTTTAACAGTTGCAGAGAAAGCTGCTGTAAACATCACATGCAGGTTTTGTGCAGATGTTTCAACCCATAAAGATAAATACCAAGGAGCATGATTGCTGGATCATATGCTAAGAAACTGCCCAACTGTCTTCCAGCATGGCTGCACCATTTTTGCATTCCTTCCCACAATGAATGAGATTACCTGTTGTTCCACATCCTTGCCGGCATTTGGTGTTGTTGGTGTTCTGGATTTTGGCCACTCTAGTAGGTGTGTAGTGTTACTTCACTGTTGTTTTAATTTGCATTTCTCTGATGACATATATGATATGAAGTCTTGTGGGTCAATTTAACTGCCAGATAAAAGGATAACACCAAATTAATCAGGGAGTTTCTTTCTTCCTTCCTCCCCCCCCGCCCCACCTTCCTTTCTTCCTTCGCTCTTTCTTTTTTGCAGCTTGGGCAGCTGATTTGAATCTTTGACTCAATTTCTCATTCTAAAGCTATTATAATTTTATCATGGGACTTTGGACAAGTATTTTTTTTCTATTCCTCAGTTTCCTCATGTCTTCACTTAGGATGAATAATATTTGTTGTTCCTCAAAAAGCTTCTCTGAAGGCCATCCAGTGCTACCAACTCCTCTCTCTGGATTTTGAGGAAGAGTAATAAAAGAATTCAAGAAAGGATACTTGAGAATGTATAGAGTGAAATACAAAGGTTGGTTACATCTCAGTATAACCAGGATTATCATTGGAGGCCTGGTAGGATAACTGAAGCAGTGGATATTTTCCCAGGAATCCCACTGGGAGGAATGAAGCTGAGAAATTTTTACAGTTGAAATACCACTCCTCTCTTGGACTTCCCCAAGAGCATCATGTGAAACTTTGATTTTGTATGTGTCTCAGGCCCTGCTCCAAAGAAAATAACCAAAATAAAATCCAGGGACAAATTTCTTTTCCTCAATGTCAGGGATCAAGTGCCTCTTTCTGGATCAAATTTGGGAGGCTTTGGTTTCCTCCCACCTCAGAAGTCTTGGCAGAGGACAGCTTCACTGTTGCAGAGACGCTGGAGCCTGGGCACTGAATGTACTGGCCGCAAAGAGCAGGGAGACTGGGCTTGTGTGACCAGCTGTGAGTCAACCTGAAGTCCTGAGAACTCAGGGTGCCTGAGAATTTAGGCAATAAGTGGAGACTAGGGATTTTTACCCCCCTCCCTTACCCCGTCCTCAGCTCAGTAGTTTCAGATCTTGTCGAAATACCTCTGTCCATATTCCCCTGAAAAAGGTAAATGGCTAACCACCAGTTTGTTTGTTCATTTGTTTTTAAGGATCACAGCAATGAATTTTGCAAGGGCAGGTCATGTAAAGTGGTATCTGGTACCTGCCCCAGAGCTCCACAGCTTCAATGCTGGGTGCTGTTTTCTCCATTTTTATTGGGCAACTTCTAAGCTACAGTCAAAATTCTTTATTATCAGATCCCCATAAAGCTTGCTAGTGTTGTCTCCTATCACACCCTTGAGCTGGATAGCTCCAGGGTAATTACTCCGCATTTCCTAAAAGTGCCGTTTGCACTGTCTACCTGGTAACTCCCACTCCTTCATCAACACTAGGCCCAAGCAGTAGCTTCTTTGCAGAGCATTCTCTGACTTTTTCACCCACCCTCCAGTAGATTGGTTGCAGTCATATTCCCCTAGTACTTTGATTACCTGCTTAGAATACTGACTTGCCCAAAATGTCAACTAGGACTTCTCTTCCTTTAACTCTTCTTTTCTCCTTCAATTTCTTTGCCCCAAACTTCATTTGTTTGATAAAATGCTTATGTCACACTTACTATATTGCCAGCCACTGCAAATATTAGATGGGTTGAGTCCCCTTAACAGCCTTATGAGTGTAGTATCGTTGCTACTCCGTTTACTTTTACATATGAGGAAACTGAGTCATGGAGAAGTTAAGTAACTTAATAACCCAGCTAGTATGGGGCAGAACTTGTATTTGAACCCAAACTCTAGAGTCCTGGCAAATGGATAGTGGCCTAGCAATCCTAATTTTCCTGGAAGTAATGAGAAACTCCAAGGTACCGAAACTGACTAGGACAGAAAGTTCCTGTATATACAAGGAACAAAAGCAAAATATTAAAGTTTGAGATACTGGGCTCCTGAGTGGCTCAGTGGGTTAAAGCCTCTGCCTTCAGCGCAGGTCATGATCTCAGGGTCCTGGGAATGAGGCCCACGTCAGGCTCTCTGCTCAGCAGGGATCCTGCTTCCTCCTCTCTCTGCCTGCCTCTCTGCCTACTTATGATATCTCTGTCTGTCTGTCAAATAAATAAATAAAATCTTTAAAAAAATTAAAATTTGAGATATTATCTTCCTCTATACGTTAAACCTGTTTCTCAACATCTTTCTGAATTACTTCAACAAATAGCTACCAGACCAATAGGAGCAATTTTGTAGGCCACCTTCTTCCCTTGGGAGGGGTTCAGCAGCTCTTGGTCACAGTTCCATCCCTATGAACTGCATCCTTAATGATTAACATTTAGTTAGTCATTAACAGAGTGCTTTGGAGTCCAGATGATTGGGGTATATGTCCCAGCTCTGCATATGTGGTGTCAGGCAACTTACTTGGCATCTCTGAGTTTCAGATTCCTGATTTATAAGATGGGAGTATACCATTATATCTACCACTGTATTAGGCTGCTGGAGTTAGGAGCTTACTCTGGAATATTAAGCATCTTGCATTTGTCCGTGGCTGAATACAACAAAGATTTGTTTTTCACTCAGACTTATTTCAGTGTCACCCAGCAGAGAGGATTTGCTCATTGTGATGACTCAGAGACACAGGTTGAGGCACTGTCCATATCAGGGTTTCTCTACTTCATCACTTTGACATTTAGGGATAGGTAACTCATTGTTGGCAGGGGCTATCCTGAGTATTGCAGGGTATTTAGCAGTATCCCTGGTCTTTATTAACGAGATTGCCTTCAGCTCTATGTTTACAGCCCCTGACGGGTCTGAGAAGCATGTTATCACTTTTGTGCCCCTCCCTGAGAAGCTTTAGGGCAGTGTAAGCTTCTTCTCCCCTCAGTGGGTAGCCTCTAGAGCCATGGCCAGGAAAGTGTGTGTGTGTGTCCTTGGGTCATGGAGGTAGCTTTGCAACCCTCCCTCAGCTCTTCCTTCTGAGACAATAAACAGCCCTCTGTCTCTTAGAAAAAAAAAAGCAAAACCAAAAATACTCCCCCCACCATTGTAACAACCAAAACTATCTCCAGACATTACCAGATGTCACTCACTGATCTTAGACACACATTTTTATGATCAGAAAAAAAGGAAAGTTTGAACCAGAACACCAGCAATTAAATGCTTCTACATGAAAATAACATTCTCACCTTCCATTACTTTTGACTGACTAAAGCTCATCATAAGGCCATACCTAACTTAAAGTAGGTAAGAAGTACAGTCCTATCATGTTAGTCCTGTCCCTCCCAAGTGATACACCTGGAATATCTGTTAAGAGTGCTAATAAGGAACCCTCTAGGGTTGTTGAGAGGGTTAAATGAAATAATATGTGTAAGGTGCTTAACACAGTGCCTGGGCAATAAGAAATGTTCACTACTTAAAAGCTGTTAATATTGGAAGACAAGTATAGAGCTGGCTGCCCTGGGGAGAATGGACAGTTATGGGCTAACATGGCTCCACCAACAGCCCCTTTATAGGAATACAGAATTTCCTCCTCAATTGTTGAAACTTTCCTTTATCTACAGGCCAATAGGTGTTGGTTAGTTTGTGTTGCTTCTTTGCAAGGAATCCTCTAATTAACAATATTGTTGACCAATTGAAGTTTTCTTTTGAGAGAGACAGAGAGAGAGAGGAAGGAAGGAAGGAAGGGAGGGAGGAAGGGAGGGAGAGAGAGAAAGGAAAAGAAGAAAAGAAAAGAAAAGGAAGACAGTCACGCTGACCCGTGCTTATCACTCCAACCTCATATTAATCTAGTCTGCCTCTTACACTCATGTTCTGATCACTTGGGGCTTCTTCCCTAAATATCCTGTACCATTTTTTCTACCCTAGGACCTTTGCATGTGCTATCCCTTCTGTCTAAAATGTTCCCTTCCTATTAGTCTGGTTAATTCTTACTAATGTCTTCTCTAGGGAAGGCTTCCTGGCTTCTCAGACTAGGTATTCCCTCCTCTGCCCCCATTCTAATAAATGCTTATAGTCCTGTGATCTTTCCTTCATCACACATCACAATTTGTGATTATTTATTTATTTGTAGAACTGGCTGATTAATGTCTGTCTTCATTGCTGGGTTGCAAATTCAGTCATGACTTTCTTTAGCTCACCTTACAACCCCAGGGCCTGGTGCCTGGTGAATCATATGCATTTAATAAATATATGTTGAATGAGTGAATGAATGAATGAATAAATGAATGATTGGAGGCTGAGATTAAAATCTGGGTCTGCTGATACTTGCTTTGAACTCTTTCCTTCAAACCATGATGCAGAAGACAAAGGACTAGCCCTAACATATTCCCCAGGAAAGGCAAAGGGAAAGAAATCCCAGCCCCAAATGTCAGATTCTTACCTCCTGTCAGGTGATTCCTAGCAAAAGGTATGCCACACAGTAACTGAGTGCCTCACCCTGGCCTGCCACAGCTGTGGCTGTGTTTGCAGAGGAAGCACAGAGCTCCCAGTTCCTGGTTGGGAACCATGGTGAAGAGTCTAAACAGAGCTGGGCAGTCTCAGTCTGGAGCCTAGGGGAATAGCCTGGAGGCCTTGGGGTGCCAACCAGCCATCCCTGAGTGGTAAGTTCATCTTTTTTCCTCAGTATTTGGGTTAGCTCTTAGTTTTATTCTTCTGGGCCTGCTCCCCTTACCCCTTTGGCAGCCTGGCCACTAGCCTTTTAAACTTGAATGGGAATCCATTTTCTTCTTTCCTTTGACTTGGAGGGAATCCATATCTTTCTGCTCCTGGCTGGTTGCCCTTTCCCACTTCGTGGTCTCCACTTACACCTACCCTTGCCCACTATAGTTTCCCTCTGGTTAACTGACCTTGGTTGATGAAGACTCTGGTAAGCTGCTCCCCCAAGTCTCTGCCTAGCATGTATCTATCAGACCCCTTCAGTAGCCACTCAGTTGTGGCTCATAGCCTCCCTGTGCGCCTGTGAGTCTCCTTGTTTTGAAATATGATCATATTACTTTTTTGCTGAGGCCAGGCAAGATATACCTAAAAGTAATACAAGTAAATATTTAAACTCAAACTCCTTATTATTGGAAAAGAAGATTTGTTGTGGAAAAGCTGAATTATTAGGAACAAATCCCTTGATACAGTTGTATACAGGAAGAAAAATAAAACAGACAAGCAAACAAAAATAGATGAAGAGGAAAACAAGAGATCAGCCACCTCTAACAGAGAAACACCTTTTGGTTCTGCAACTCTGGTGTCATAATTCATCTAGTTTGTTGCATTAAATCTGAAGAACACCTGGGGCGCCTGGGTGGCTCAGTTGGTTAAGCAACTGCCTTTGGCTCAGGTCATGATCCTGGTGGGAAGCCTGCTTCTCCCTCTTTCACTCCCCCTGCTTGTGGTCCCTCTCTAGCTGTGTTTCTCGCTGTCAAACAAACAAACAAACAAACAAACAAATAAATAAATAAATAAAATAAATATCTTTTTAAAAAAATCTGAAGAACATCTGAAATCATTAGAAGCAGAATAGCTGCTTCTCTACAGCAAGTCCACTGAACTAAGGATAAACATGGTAATTAGAGGGGAGTCTATGTCTGAATCAAGGGTATGGGGTGTTGTGAGACATATATTTTTAATTAAATGCATGACAGAACCTTCAAGCTGCAAACGACAGATGAAATCATTTTTGCCTCTTAGATTAAATTCATTCATGCACAGTTTTGTTGATCAAAAAATGGTTATAGTGCCATATTAATTAGTCACTGTTATAGTGCAGGCTAGTGTCTTTTATCACAGCAAGGAGTAATTTGTACTGAGCCAGGAAGAGTTATGCATTGTATAATTCTAGAGCTTATTCATGGGCTAAAGAACATTGTAAGCTCCTTCCTGGGGGGAGCTGACTTCCTAAAAGGTGGCCTCCCTCCAGAATGGTGAAGACAGAGTTTAGCTGTGGCTGCAACTTTAATCTGATTTACTGTTTATATGAGTCATTAATATGAGGAGCTAGTCTGGTTTCTACAAAAATCAATTTTCTATAGCCTCTGGTCCTTTCTCTTTGCTCCTATTTTTTTTTTTAATTACTAAAGTAATACATGATTGTAAGATAGCCAAGCAGAACAAATGTTCACAAAAGTGAAATTCTTTTTTAATTCATATTCCCGACCAAATACATTTCCTCCCTTTCCGGGAGGGAGGAAACATCATTAATGGTGTATATCCTGCAGATAACTTTTTTCCTAAAACCTACAGAAATACATACATAGGATATGGATTAGATACAAAAATTAATGCATAAAAATTAAACTTGTAAATAGAATCATGCTATACATTTTAGTCTGCAGCTAGCTTTTTTTCAGTTAAGAATATGTCAGGGAGCTCTTTCTAGGCTGATGTGTGTGGATATACCTAATCTTTTAAGCTATTGCATGATGTTCCATTCTATAGTTACCGTACTTTATTTTTCTCTTACTGCTAGAGTTTAGATTGTTCCCATTTCTGCACTGTGACAGACCTGTACCAGATGTATACACACAAACATATAAATGTGTGTAGAACATGTGTGCATGTGTATAGTATTATATTATTTGTGTTTCTTTGGCATTTCTTTAGGATTATTTACCCAAAGAGAAATTAATGGATCTAAGCTGCCTGTGCAATTGAAACTCTGATACTATTCAAGCCGCTATGACATAGTCCTGGAAAGTATTGTGCTAGTTTACACTGAGTGATGATGTGTATGATGGTACCCTTTTCAACACATCTTTACCAGCACTGGATGTTAGCCATCATTTCATTTTTGCCAAGTTCATAGGTAAACAATTACATGGCATGGTTTTCAACTTGTGTTTTTCTGGTTGGGAGTAGTAGGCCTTAACCTTATCTTTAGGCATTTTGCATAATGAATCCTCAGTCTAAGCTGAGTATACAAGTGAGAACTTGTGTCTAGCCCTCAAAATACAAGAAAATGAGGACATTTAAGGTCAGTTCTACATACAGACTGAAAAGGAGCCCCAAGTTGACTTCTTTAATGAGGCAGTGCTAATTATGTTAAAGGATAACAAGGTAGAAACATGGAAAGGGCTCTCTTTAGCTTTACCTAGACTGTGTAGAAATCAGGCTGGTAAGGCCTGTCCATGTGCAGATATGTACTGTGGGACCTAAGACAAATTAAACAACCTCCATGTGTCTCAACATTATCATTGGTCAAATGGGAAACCTGATGAGACAGTGTACATCTACTCTTCAGCACAGGGCCTAGAAGGTAAATGTTGGGCTCTATAAATTTTAGCCAAAATAATAGTAATGACAATAGTTATTATTGTCACCATAAGTTAAAGAGAGACAGTCATATATCCTCTGGGAAAGACCGAATCCCTGAGTAGGACTAGGTATCTTTTGAACTTGTCAGATGGATACAGGCCTGGGAGGGGTGTGGACGGGAAGCTCATTGACCCTTTGTAGAGGAGGATCCAGTTAAACCAGAGATAAATGATGAATTATTTCCTAATTGCAGAATAGTTGGCCATCCAAACAGAAAGGAGTCTTAGAGGCTATTGAGTACAAACATCTCATTGTATATATTAGAATCAGATCCAGAAAAAAGAGACCTTACCTAAGATCACATGACTGTCCAAGCAGCAGAGTTGAACCCAGGTCCTGTATCTCCAGCTGTAAGTCCATGTTCCCTCTGTATTCATATTTTCTGCTTTATTTTCCACCTTTTAGTTGAACAGAGAAAACTATAGTGAGGAATCAGTCTATGGAAACAGATTTTTATATCTTGTTTCTGATTTTAGATTATGACTTAAAAAAACAAATTAAGAACCCTGCATATTGATAACACCTGCCAGGAAAGCTGTGCAAAAGGGAAGACCACGTAATTTACACAAAAAGAAGTGCAAGTAGCCAGCATACTCAGCTTGGCTAGTAATAAGGGAGAGATGACTTAAAACAGCATTCATTTATAAAGGGAGAGTAGCCTGAATTCCAGATGGAGCCAATATAATCTCAGGGGTCTCTAAAAGGTGAGGAGGGAGACAGAAGAATCAGAGTCAGAGACAAGAACTACAAAAGCAACATCAGAGTGATAAGTGAAGGAGGAGCCAGTTTGCCCTTGCTAGCTTTGGAGATGGAGGAAGGTAGCCATGAGCCAAAGAGTGCAGGGAAGCCTCTAGAAGCTGAAAAAGGTAAGGAAACATATTTTTCCCCAGAAAGGAATACAGTCCTAGCAACATTTGCCCCCTGAGAGACCCGTGTCAGATTTAGGACTTAAAGAACTCTAAGATAGTAGTTTGTGTTGTTTTAGAGCGTAGGTTCCTGTAATTTGTTACAGCAACAGTAAGAAATAGATATAGCTCTGTTAAAATTTAAAATGTTGTGCTCTTTGACTCAATAGTTCCTGTTCTTGTTATTCCTGTGAGGGGCCACTACCATGCATATATACAAAGAACCACAGACAAGGATGTCTGCTGCACCACTTCTGTAAATCATGGACAATATCAGGGAGTTGGGCATGTTATCCATAAAAGGGGATGGGAAGCAGAAGTTAAAGGGACTGACATGACAAATTTTCCAAAACAAAGTATAAGGAAAAAACAAGTTTCACTCTCACAGAACAAAATTGCATATTTTTAATGGTCCATCCATATGAATCAAAGGATACATGCCTAATAAAATGATTTTAACCACTTAGTGAGACATTGAGTTTGAAACATTTATTTCTTATATAATTTTAAAATAAAATTCAGTTGAAAGGTAATTAACAGAGATCATCTGATGGCTTATCCCTCCTTGACTCACATATAATCCTCTGGTTTGGTCCCCTTTATAGTGAAAGGACCCAGCATTAATACTTAAAAATTCAATGTCCAGGAAGTAAGTGCTCCAGCCTAAGCAAGGAAAGGATAATTTTTGAAAATCTGAATTATCACTGGGGCTAGCAGTCATGGGACTCCAAGTTTGCTTAGTTCTGGTGAGGAAGGTCCTTTTTCACGTTAAGTCATGGGATGGTCTTGGACCCCCCTGCACAGGAAGGTAGGAGTTGGAAGTATAAAGTCTAGCTCTCTACCATCTTTTCTGCTAACTAGCCCATTACATTTTCAAGACCAAGGTGGGAAGTTCAATTTTCCAAATATGTATTCACTCACTAAGTACTTTGTTCAGAGAATGCTAAGTCCATAGGAGGAGGGAAGTTTTTTCAAAACTCAGTTGGAAGATCACCTCCTCTCTGAAGCCTTTCTTTCTTTCTTTCTTTCTTTCTTTCTTTCTTTCTTTCTTTCTTTCTTTCTTTCTTTCTTTCTTTTGCCAAGTAATTTTTTTTATTGTTACTTAAATTTTTTTTCCAGCGTTCCAAGATTCATTCCCCATTCCCCACACCCAGTGCTCTATGCACTAGGTGTCCTCAGTACCCACCACCAGGCTCTCCCATCCCTTTCTTGACATTGCTCAGCCCCCTTCCCTGATAGAACTGGCCATTCTTTTTTTTTTTCAGCCTTATTAATCATATATAAATATATTTGTGTTGAGTGTTAGATACCATTTATTATAATATATGTGTAATATATAGTTATGTAATACATATTGTTTGGGAGGATATATACAGTATATTTAAGAGGGTATAATAATTATACTGAGAGTATCTTGAATTCAAGAACAATGTTTTATTCTTTGTGGTATTTAGTACCCAACACATATTGGGTCCTTATTTAACATCTATTGAATTAATGTAAAAAACATATACTTTTTTTGTATGCAAGGGATTCACAACCTAAAATAAGAGTAGGTTTTAAATTAATATAATCTCTTATATTAAGTACAATATATTACATATTTAACTCAATATAGTTATTGCCAATTGAGACAAAATGGGTTGTAGTAAGTCAAAATGTTACCTTCTCATGGGAGAGGTACCTGCCTGGGGGTTAGTGACTGGGAGGGAGCATGAAGATGGCTTTTAGGGTGCTGGTCATATTCTGTCCCTTGATCTGATTGCTAGTGATACAGATGTGTGTATTTTGTGAAAATCCATCTGTTTTCTTTAATATATATTTTACTTCAAAGAAAGTGTTTTTCAAGTCCTCCAATGGGCTCATATTGATGACTATCTAAAATATCACCTTAACTTGCCTTATTTTCATCATTTTTTCTTTGATTTATAAATTCTATAAGGATAGGACTTTTGTCTATCTTATTCACCACTGTGTCACCTAGCCCTTAAGGAGGAGCTGACACTACTCAGTTTTGCTCCCAATTTTTACTTGTTGGATTTTAAATGAATGGATATGGTCATAAGGAATGACGTGATTGGCTTTCATTCAGTAATATCACAAGGGGTGCTTGATTTTAGTTGCATCATTATGAGACTATTCTTATGTAATAGAGGAGAAAGAGAAAGTAGCAGATTATGAGCTCTCAGGAATCATTAGTAGACTGCAAAAGTACTTAAACTATATGACCTGAAGTTTTCCCTTTGTGGAACAGGCCACAGAAGTGCTGCCCAGAGCATTTGCAAAATCTACTTATCTTCTCTAGAAGTTTTTGTGAAGCAGAAAGTTTGCCTAGAGAAGATTTTAAATGTTAATTTACTTTTAACAAATTAGACTTTCTGTTCTTCTGTCACAGGATAGATAACCAAGATGGGAATTGGAAAAGGAATGGCCCCGAGAAAAATGACCTCCCAGGACAGTGGTTTTCTCAGATTCTCCCTTCATCATGTAGGCCTTTAACTTTTTTCTCAAGATATATTTCACATACTATACAATTCACCCAATTAAAGTGTAATATCCAGTTGTTTTTAGTACTAAGTTATGCAACCATCACCACAGTTAATTTAAAAATATTCCCAAAGAAACTCTGTACCCATTGGCAGTCACTTCCCATTTCCATAATTCCCTAGCTCTGGTAACCTGGCTAATCTACTTCTGTCTGTATAGATTTGCCTATTTGGCATATTTCCTATAAAGGGGATCATACAACATGTGGTCTTTCATGACTGGCTTCTTTAGTATAATGCTTTCAGGGTTCATTCTTGTCATTGCATGTGTCAGTACTTTTTTATTCTTGAATAACATTTCACTGTATAGATATACCACATTATCTTTATCCATCAATTGCTGGACATTTAGATTACTGACACTTACTGGCTATTATGAATAATGCAACAGTAAACATTCATGCACAAGTTCTTGTGAGACTATATGTTTACATTTCTCTCAGATTTATACCTAGGAGTAGACTTGCTAGGTCATATAGTAACTCTGTGTTTAACCCCTTGAGGGATTGTTTGCCATACTTCTTTCCAAAAGGCCACACCAGTATTCCTACCAACAATGTGTGAGGGTTTCAGTTTTCCCACAAAGTCTTTTCAAATGCTTTTTGCAACGCTAGTTTACATGGAAATACCATTGTTATAAAATCAGATAGATGCATTTATACCTCAGAGTCTTTGACAGTGCATTTACTTATGTTCTTTATCAGTATTTGTACTGATACAGCTACTACTATGACCACTGGTGATGACAGCTAGCATTTGCCGAGGACATAAAATGTACCTAACACTTTCCAAGTATTTTACACGTATTAATGTACATTTGATCCTCCCAGCAACCCTCTGAGATGAGTAGCCCAGTTCAGAAATAGTAGCAGCTTGTATTAGAAGAGCAATGGTAGTAATGGTAAGAATTGACAATATTACATCATTTATTCATTTATTTATATAATCTACTCTTTGCTAAGTACCATATGATTTATTAAGTAAAAGGGATTTCATCTCTACTTCAAGGAACTTATAATCTATTGATTTGAGAACTATTTAACAAATAAAATCAAGGGGCGCCTGGGTGGCTCAGTTGGTTAAGCGACTGCCTTTGGCTTGGTCATGATCCCAGAGTCCTGGAATCAAGCCCCAAGTTGTCCTGGCACCCTGCTCAGTGGGGAGCCTGCTTCTCCCTCTCCTTCTACCCTCCCCCTGCCCATGCTCTCTCTCACTTTGTCTCTCTCACATAAATAAAATCTTAAAAAAACAAAAAAGAAATCAAGAGACCTTATTGATTGATTCGATATAGAAAGTGGTGGCAACTGGAGGAGAGTTGTGCATTCCTGAGATAAGGAATGGAAGACAGAAAAAGGTGATTTCAGTTTTGAACACGTTGATCCACAAGGATTTGTAAGACCTATAATAAACAGTCAGGTATATGGATCGGGAGTGCTGAACAGATCTGAATGAGAGATAATAAGTTTGGGGATCACATAGATCATAATGAAATCATGGACATAATTGCCTAGCGGAAGAGCTTTAAAAAGTGATGTGAAAAGATCTTCTAGGATGCACCTTGAGGAACTTTGACATTTAAAGGCAAAAGAGAGATGAGACAGCAAAGAAGCAGCCAAATAAGAAGAAAACCGAGAGTTTGTAAAGTTTATGAAGCCAAAGGAAGAGTGCATTTCAAGGAAGGGAGCAGTCAGCAATTTTGAATGCCGCTGAGGTCAAGGAGGGTGAAGGTGCTTTGGATCGAGAGACTTAGTGGTCATTGGTGACTTTCTGGAAAGTTCTGTGGTGCAGTGGTGTGGGAAAATGCACCAGGCCAGTGGAAAATGATGGAATAGAGACAGAAAGGGTCCAGTTCTTTTAAGAAGGTTGGTAGAGAAGAGTTCAGAGTAGGGCATTAACAAGCAGGAAAGGACATGTTTTGTTTCGTCTTTGACAGAGAAAGCTGAAGCCTATTTGAGTGACAAGGTGTGAATTCCATAAAATAAAATATAAGGACTTATGTTCTAAGTTTAGCCACACTTTAATAACTTAGCCCACACCCTTTGTTCCTAGACTTGAACAAATGCGTGTTTTACTAAGCATGGAGAAATGAAAAGCCTGAACTATATCCTGGACCTCTCACTTAGAGTTGAGTCTTCTCATTGCTTTCAGCTTCAGCATCCTCATCTTTCTTTTCAGGATTATTGCAATGATCACACTTGGCATTTAGCTCCTGATAAATGGTAATACTTACTATTTCACTGCACACAGCTGTGCAGTTTGTAGCAGTCAGATCCTTCTTTGTTATGTTTTCACTGCTAGAAGTGATGTTGTGTCCGTGAACTGAAGCTTCAAATACCCACCTAGGTTTCCTGTGGCCAAGCCTAATTCACAAATGATGCTGCATCCTTCCATCATCAACACACATTAGTTCTTTTCAACACAGGTTTACCATCTCTATCCCATTACTCAGCTGCGATTGTAATTACCTTTTTTTTTTTTTTTTTTTTTTGTGGTCAGCATTGCCATTATCTTTCATAAAAAGGAGTTCTCCAGCATCAGTATGCCATTCACACACAGCCTTGGGCTTACACTGCTTGACTTAATCTATTTCTGCATCTCCTGCTACTCTGCCCTTCCACAAACCAGATTTTCCCCACCCTCCTTTTTTTTTTCCCCCTGGACTTGACTCATGGCATTTTCTCCTGGTGTTGACCTTGATTCCTATCAGAATATTTCTAATGGCCTTTGGCAGTATCGGGATCTGCCATTTACAATTGAGTCCAATCCTTGGAACCCTCCTAACTCAGAAAATACTCCCACCTGCTTATCCCAGTCCTGTCAGGTAACACTTAGCCTAAAAATAAAATCAGAAGTCTAATTTATAAAATGAATAACTTACTTTGATAGGGAACGTTATAGAATGTCCTACTTGTTTCATAATTCCTAGTGTCATCTTGATGCCTCCCTAGAGGTTTGTACCATCACATGGAATTCAGGAGATTGTGTATTAACTTGCCATTACTAAGCTCCCTTCCTTGAATGTCCTGTTTCAGTGTGCTATTTATTCTTCTGGTCCCCTACACTCTGACGTATAGTATTTTCTTTATTCCTTCAACCCTTGCCCCACCTACTCCCTCTACTATAATCCATTTGGTCATCCATCACACTTATTCCAACTTTTTCATCCTTTTTTTAAAAAATATTTTATTTATTTATTTGCGAAAAAAGAGAGTGAGAGAGAGAACAACTTGCAGCTGGGGCATGGGAGGGGGGGCGGAGGAGAGGCAGAGGGAGAAGCAGACTCCCCGCTGAGCAGGGAGCCTGATGTGGAGCTCCATCCTAGGAGCCTAGGACCTGACCTGACCTGAAGGCAGACAATTAATGGACTGAGCCATCCAGATACCCCCTTCTTCATGCTTTTTGAACATATCTCTTTCCCATTCCCCTGACATTTTAACCTGTGTCCTTGCCTCTCTAGTTTCTTTGTCATAGCATTAAGTAATTATCCTTCTAGAACTGTACTATGACCATGGCTCTACCCAGCTTAAATTTTCTGTAACTCCACATTACTTGTAAAATAGCATCCAAACCCCCAACCACACCTGACCCTTTCAACTTTTCCATTTCTCCCTACTTCCTTTTGGAAGGTCTTATTCCAGTGTGTTCTACTGACTTCTCCTCAGTGCTACCCTGGAGATGTTCTCACTTTCTCTCCTTTGCTATTGTGGTTGTTCCCACCTGTAACTATTACAAGACTTTGAAGTTGAACGTCTACCAAAAATCTGTTAATTATATCCTCTCCTGTGAGCAGAGGGCACTCAGTAGCTTAATCCTGAACTGGACACTAGTCTTATAATGTGTTGTCTTTGGCTGTCTTTGGTGTCTTAGAATTATATGTGATAAGCTTCTTAAAGGTGACATTATCTATGGCTATATAGCCAAGAGTAACTTATCTGTTGCAAGGGCAATGGGACTTATGCGCCATTTTGTCTTGTTCAGCCTTCATGAGGAATATCACACCAAGGAGAGATAGTGGCCCAATTGAACACATTCAGATGGAAAGTGACAATAAAAAAAAGGAATATTCAGAGTTAGTAAGTTGGGCAGATATCTCCAGATATTTACAGAAAGATACTTAGGTTTAATCAATTTGGTCCAGAGAGTAAAGACATCACAGAGATGATGGGAAAATATTGGTAATCAGTTCAGCACAAGCAAGGTCCAGTCAGAGTGATATTGGCTGTGAGGCCAAGGCACCCTTGCAGTACTGGGCATCAAGCCTTCAGTTTCTGGATCATAGGAAGGTTAAGAAGTTTTGGGGAAGATGCTGATATATTGGGGTCATAGTGGGGACTCAAGGAGGTAAGTTGGGCAGTGGTTATCTTTCCCTGGTACAAAATGCTCTAGCAACTGGAACAGCCTTACTGGAGCCTACCAGCTGAACATCAGACCTGGAAATTAAACAGACTGGCTTTCTGCAAGTTGGCATAGCAGGTACCCACCACTAGCAAAATTGGCCACTCTGAATACTGGCTTTCAGAGAATTGGCCAGCTTTCAGAAGTAATACCAACATGAGAAAGTTACAGGGAGATAAAGTTTCAGTAAAGTATAATCTAAATATGATTATGAGCTATCTCTTAATAGCTGGGATAGTGGGAGTCCTATCTGGAGGTGTGTCAAATTCTTATTTTGTTCCCATAACCCAGCAACTCTATCCTTCCCCTACCACCCTCCAGAAACCCTCAGTTTGTTTCCTGAGATTAAGAGTCTCTTATGGTTTGTTTCCCTCCCTAGTCTCTTCTTGTTTCATTTTCTTCCCTCCCTACCCCCACAACCTCCCGGCCCTGCCTCTCAGATTCCTCATATTAGAGAGATCATACGATAATTGTCTTTCTCTGATTAACTTATTTCACTCCAGTTCCATGCATATTGTTGCGGATAGCAGGATTTCATTCTTTTGATGGCTGCATAGTATTCCATTGTATGTATATACCACATCTTCTTTATCCATTCGTCTGTTGATGGACATCTAGGTTCTTTCCATAGTTTGGCTATTGTGGACATTGCTGCTATAAACATTCAGGTGCACATGCTGCTTCGGTCCACTACATTTCTACTTTAGGGTAAATACCCAGTACTGCAATTGCTGGGTCACAGGGTAGCTCTATTTTCAACTTTTTGAGGAATTTCCATACTGTTTTCCAGAGTTGGCTGCACCAACTTGCATTCCCACCAACAGTGTAGGAGGGTTCCCCTTTCTCCACATCCTCACCAACATCTGTTGTTTCCTGACTTGTTAATTTTAGCCATTCTCACTGGTGTGTAAGGTGGTATCTCACTGTGGTTTTGATTTGTATTTCCTTGATGCTGAGGGATGTTTAGCAGTTTTCCATGTGTCCCTTGGCCATTTGGATGTCGTCTTTGGAGAAATGTCTGTTCATGTCTTCTGCCCATTTTCTTTTTTGGTTTATTTGTTCTTTGGGTGTTGAGTTTGAGGAGTTCTTTATAGATTTTGGATACTAGCCCTTCATCTGATAGGTCATTTGCAAATATCTTCTCCCATTCTGTCAGTTGTCTTTTGGTTTTATAGACTATTTCTTTTGCTGTGCAAAAGCTTTTGATTTTGATGAAGTCCCAGTAGTTCATTTTTTTTCCTTGCTTCCCTTGCCTTTGGTGATGTTTCTAGGAAGAAGTTGCTGTGGCGGAGGTCAAAGAGGTTGCTGCCTGTGTTCTCCTCAAGGATTTTGATGGACTCTTGTCTCACATTGAGGTCTTTCATCCATTTGAGTCTGTTGTGTGTGGTGTAAGGAAATGGGCCAGTTTCATTCTTCTGCATGTGGCTATCCAATTTTCCCAGCACCATTTGTTGAAGAGACTGTCTTTTTCTCACTGGACATTCTTTTATCCTTTGTCAAAGATGAGTTGACCATAGAGTTGAGAGTCCATTTCTGGGCTCTCTATTCAGCTCCATTGATCTACATGTCTGTTTTTGTGCCAGTACCATACTGTCTTGCTGATTATTGCTTTGTAATAGAGCTTAAAGTCTGGAATTGTGATGCCACCAACTTGGTTTTCTTTTTCAACATTCCTCTGGCTATTCGGCATCTTTTCTGGTTCCATACAAATTTTAGGATTATTTGTTCCCTATCTTTGAAAAACATTGATGGTATTTTGATAGAGATTGCATTAAATGTGTAGATTTCTCTAGGTAGCAGAGACGTTTTCACAATATTTGTTCTTCCAGTCCATGAGCATGGAATGCTTTCCCATTTCTTTGTGTCTTCCTCAGTTTCTTTCATGAGTAGTTTATAGTTTTCTGAGTACAGATTCTTTGCCTCTTTGGTTAGATTTATTCCTAGGTATCTTATGGTTTTGGGTGCAATTGCAAATGGGATCGACTCCTTAATTTCTCTTTCTTCTGTCTTGCTGGTGGTGTATAGAGATGCACTGATTTCTGTGCATTGATTTTATATCCTGACACTTTACTGAATTTCTGCATGAGTTCTAACAGTTTTGGAGTGGAGTCTTTTGGGTTTTCCACATAAAGTATCCTATCATCTGCAAATAGTGAGAGTTTGACTTCTTTGCTGATCTGGATGCCTTTTCCTTCTTTTTGTTGTCTGATTGCTGAGGCTAGGACTTCTAGTACTATGTTGAATAGCAGCAGTGATAGTGGACAGCCCTGCTGTGTTTCTGACCTTAGGGGAAAGCTCTCAGTTTTTCCCCATTGAGAATGATACTCGCTGTGTGTTTTTCATAGATGGCTTTTATGATATTGAGGTATGTACTCTCTTTCCCTATAGTGTGAAGTTTTGACCAAGAAAGGATGCTGTACTTTGTCAAGTTTTTTTTCAGCATCTATTGAGAAGAGCATATGGTTCTTGTTTTTTCTTTTATTAATGTATTGTATCACACTGATTGATTTGCGGATGTTGAACCAGCCTTGCAGCCCAGGAATAAATTCCACTTGATTGTGGAGAATATACCATTTAATGTACTGTTGTATCCTATTAGCTAGTATTTTGGTAAGAAATTTTGCATCTGTGTTCATCAGGGATATTGGTCTGTAATTCTCCTTTTTGGTGAGCTCTTTGTCTGGTTTTGGGATCAAGGTAATGCTGGCCTCATAAAAATGAGTTTGGAAATTTTCCTTCCATTTCTATTTTCTGGAACAGTTTCAGGAGAAGGTATTAATTCTTCTTTAAATGTTTGGTAGAATTCCCCTGGGAAGCTGTCTGGCCCTGGACTCTTGTTGGAAGATTTTTGGTGACTGCTTCAATCTCCTTACTGGTTGGTCTCCTCCTGTTCTCTACTTCCTGGTTCAGTTTTGGTAGTTTATATGTCTGTAGAAATGCATCCATTTCTTCCAGATTGTCAAATTTGCTGGTGTATAGTTGCTCATAATATGGTCTTATAATTGTTTGTATTTTGTTGGTGTTAGTTGTGATCTCTCCTCTTTCATTCATGATTTTATTAGTTTGGGTCCTTTTTCTTTTCTTTTTGATAAGCCTGGCCAGGGGTTTATCAATCTTGTTATTTCTTTCAAAGAACCACCTCCTGGTTTCATTGATTTGTTCTACTGTTCTTTTGGTTTCTATTTCATTGATTTCTGCTTTGATCTTTATTATTTCTCTTCTCCTGCTGGGTTTAGGCTTTTTTTGCTCTTCTTTCTTCAGCTCTTTAAAATGTAGGAATAGGTTGTGTACTTGAGACCTTTCTTGTTTCTTGAGAAAGGCTTGTATTGCTATATACTTTCCTCTCAGGACTGCCTTTGTTGTGTCCCAAAGATTTTGAACAGTTGTGTTTTAATTTTCATCTGTTTACATGAATGCATTTATTTAGTTCTTCTTTAATTTCTTGGTTGACCCATGTATTTGAGTTCTTTCCAACTTTCCTCTTGTGGTTAAGTTCTAGTTTCAAAGCATTGTGTCTGAAAATGTGCAGTGAATGATTCCAGTCTTTTGGTACCAGTTGAGACCCGATTTGTGACCCACAATGTGATCTATTCTGGAGAATGTTCCATGTGCTCTAGAGAAGAATGTGTATTCATTCTGTTGTTAGGGGATAGAATGTTCTGAATATATCTGGGATGTCCATATGATCCAATGTGTCATTTCAAGCCTTTATATCCTTCCTGATCTTTTGCTTAGATGATCCGACCATTTCAGTTAGGGGGGTATAAAAGACCCCTACTATTATTGTATTATTGTTGATGCATTTCTTTGATTTAGTTATTAATTGGTTTATATAATTGGCCACACCCATGTTAGGGGCATAGATATTTAAAATTGTTAGATCTTCTTGTTGGACAGACCCTTTATGATATAGTGTCCTTCCTCATCTCTTACATAGTCTTTGGCTTAAAATCTAATTTATCTGATATAAGGATTGCCACCCCATCTTTCTTTTGATGTCCATGCGCATGATAAATTGTTTTCCACCCCCTCACTTTTCATCTGGAGGTATCTTTGGGTCTAAAATGAGTTTTTTTGCAGACAGCATATCGATGGGTCTTATTTATTTTTAAAGATTTTATTTATTTGACAGAGATCACAAGTAGGCAGAGAGAGAGAGGAGGAAGCAGGCTCCCTGCCGAGCAGAGAGCCTGATGTGGGCCTTGATCCCAGAACCCTGAGATCATAACCTGAGCCGAAGGCAGAGGCTTTAACCCACTGAGCCACCCAGGCACCCAGGGTCTTATTTTTTTTATCCATTCTGATACCCTGTGTCTTTTGATTGGGGCATTTAGCCTATTTACATTCAGGTTAACTATTGAAAGATATGAATTTAGTGCCATTGTATTGCCTTAAGGTGATTGTTATTGCATATTGTCTCTGTCCCTTTTTGATGTGTTACTTTTAGGCTCTCTCTTTGCGTAGAGGACCCCTTTCAATATTTTCTATAGGGCTGGTTTGATGTTTGCAAATTCTTTTAATTTTTATACTGGAAGATTTTTTTATATATATATTTTGTGACCATTTAATAAATGTTGATTAATTTTTCTTTTTTTTTACTTTAAATTTATTTTATTTTTTCACTGTTCCAAGATTCATTGTTTATGCCCCACACCTAGTGCAATAATGTGGTAATGTGGCAGGATACAAAATCAATGCACAGAAATTAGTTATGTTCTTATACACTAACAATGAAAATATAGAAAGGGAAATCAGAGAATCGATTCCGTTTACTATAGCACCAAAAACCATAAGATACTTAGGAATAAACCTAACCAAAGAAGTTAAGGATCTGTACTCGAAGAACTACAGAACACTTGTGAAAGAAATTGAAGAAGACACAAAAAGATGGAAGAGCATTCCATGCTCATGGATCGGAAGAATAAACATTGTTAAAAGGTCTATACTGCCCAGAGCAGTCTATACCTTCAATGCCATTCCGATCAAAATTCCACCAACATTCTTCAAAGCGTTGGAACAAACAATCCTAAAATTTATATGGAACCAAAAAAGATTCCAAATCACTAAGGAATAGTTGAAGAAGAAAAACAAAGCTGGGGGCATCACGTTACCTGACTTCAGGCTTTATTACAAAGCTGTGATCACCAAGACAACATGGTACTGGCACAAAAACAGACAAATAGACCAATGGAACAGAGTAGAGAGTCCAGATATGGACCCACAAATCTATGGTCAAATCATCTTCGACAAAGCAGGAAAAAATATCCAGTGGAAAAAAGACAGTCTCTTCAATAAATGGTGCTGGGAAAATTGGACAGCTACATATAGAAGAATGAAACTAGACCTTTCTCTTACACCACACACAAATGCAAACTCGAAATGGATGAAAGACCTCAACGTGAGGCAGGAATCCATCAAAATCCTGGAAGAGAACATAGGCAGTAACCTCTTTGACATCAGCCACAGCAACTTCTTTCAAGACACGTCTCCAAAGGCAAAGGAGACAAAAGCGAAAGTGAACTTTTGGGACTTCATCAAAATAAAAAAAAAAACTTCTGTACAACAAAGGAAACAGTCAATAAAACAAAGAGGCAACCCACGGAATGGGAGAGGATATTTGCAAATGACACTACAGACAAAGGGCTGATATCTAAGATCTATATTGAACTACTCAAACTCAACATCCAAAAAGAAGATGATCACATCAAAAAATGGGCAGGAGATATGAAGAGGCACTTCTTCATAGAAGACATACAAATGGCTAACAGACACATGAAAAAATGTTCATCGTCATTAGCTATCAGGGAAATTCAATTCAAAATCACACTGAGATACCACCTTACACCAGTCAGAATGGCCAAAATTAACAATACAGGAAACAACAAGTGTTGGAGAGGCTGTGGAGAAAGGGGAACCCTCTTACACTGTTGGTGGGAATGCAAGTTGGTGCAGCTGCTTTGGAAAACTGTGGAGATTTCTTAAAAAATTAAAAAATAGAGCTACCCTATGATCCTGCAATTCCACTACTGGGTATTTACCCCAAAGATACAGATGTAGTGAGAAGAAGGCCCATATGTATTGCAATGTTCATCGCAGCAATGGCCACAATGGCCAAACTGTGGAAAGAGCCAAGGTGCCCTTCAACAGATGAATGGATAAAGAAGATGTGGTACATGTATACAATGGAATACTATGCCTCCACCAGAAAGGATGAATATCCAGCTTTTGTAGCAATATGGACTGGATTGGAAGAGATTATGCTGAATGAAATAAGCCAAGTAGAGAAAGTCAAGTATCACATGGTTTCATTTATTTGCGGTGCATAAGGGGTAATACAGAGGACAGTAGGAGAAGGAAAGGAAATGGGAAGTAAGGGTAATTCGGGGAGAGAAATGAAACATGAAAGACTTTGGACTCAAACAAACTGAGGGTCTTGGAGAGAAAGGAGTGGGAGGATGGGAGAGCCTGGTGGTGGGTACTGAGGGCACATATTGTTCTGCAAGATTTTTAATCTCTCATTCTATTTTCAATGACAGCTGGCTGGATATAGTATTTATGGCAGCACATTTTTCCTGTTTGTTGCTCTGAATGTATCATGCCAGTCCTTTCTGGCCTGCCAGGTCTTTGTGGATAGGACTGCTGCCAATCTAAAATTTCTGCTGTGGTATGTTATAGACTGCTTGTCTTGAGCTTCTTTCAGGATTTTCTCTTTGTCACCGAGACTTGTAAGTTTTAGTATTAGATGGCAAGGTATAGATCTATTTTTATTGATTTTAAGGGGAGTTTTCTGTGCCTCCTGGATTTTGATGCTTGTTCCCCTTGCCAAATTGGGGAAATTCTTTGCTCTAATTGGCTGAAATATACCTTCTGCCCCCCCTGCTGCTGCTTCTTCTGGGATCCCAATTAATTAATGTTGTTTCATCTTATGGTATCACTTATATCTCCAGTTCTCCTCTCATGGTCCAGTAGTTGTTTGTCTTTCTTTTTCTCAGCTACTTTATTTTCCATTATTTGGTCTTTAGTGTCACTAATTCTCTCTTCTACCTCATTTATGTTAGCTAAGAGCCTCCATTTTTTATTGCACCTCATTAATAGCTTTTTTATTTCAACTTGATTAGATTTTATTATTTTTATTTCTCCAGAAAGGGATTTTTATTTATCCAGAAAGGGATTCTCTAATATCTTCCATACTTTTTTCTAGCCCAGCTAGCACCTTGATAATTGTCATTCTGAACTCTAGTTCTGATATATTACTAATGTCCATATTGATTAGATCCCTCACCTTCAGTACTACCTCTTGTTGTTTTTTTTTTTTTTTTGAGGTGAGTTTTTCTGCCTTGTCATTTTATCCAGGTAAGGAGAGATGAATGAGAGAACAAAATACTAAAAGTGTAGCAATAACCCCAGAGAAATATACACTAACCAAATCAGAAGAGACCCAAAACTGGGGGAGGGGGAGAAAAAAGGGAAAAAAATTTCTATCTCTGTCTATATCTATCTATCTATCTATCTATCTATCTATCTATCTATCTAGATATCTATTTGTCTCTCTCCATGTATACGATTAGGCTGGTGAATAGTATAGAGCCACACACTTGATTCTGGGTATATATTGGTCCATTAGAAGAAAGTGCCTCCTAAAATTTTAAAGAAAGAAAAACTTACATATGTACAAAAATAAGGGTATACATGATGAAGGGATGGAATATGACTGTAAAGATGAAAATTTTAAAAATATTCTAAAAAAGAAATTGGTAAGATAAGAAGGAAAGAATGTGATGAGACTAGAACAAAGCCATGTGCTAGATTTAGGGTATATTTTTATTTACTAGAATAAACTGTATACCAATGTTTTAAAGAAAGAAAAACCTATATGTATACAAAAAATAAGCTTAGATACAATGAAGGGATAGAGTATGACTAAAACAATGAAAATTTAAAAAGATTTTTTATAAAAAGGTATCGATAAGATAAAATAGTTTTAAAAAATTAAAATAGGAAAGAGAAAAATTTAAAAATAGAATAAGAAAAAATAAAATAAAAAAAATTAACTTTGAAAGACTAAAGAATCCTGGGGAAAAAGCCATTAATTCTACATGATGCATTGCCATAGCTCTGGAGTTCTGCAGTTCTAATTTATCAGTGAACTTGGTCTTGGTTGGATGTTCCTGCTGATCTTCTTGGGGGAGGGGCCTGTTGTAGTGATTCTCAAATGTCTTTGCTCGCGGCAGAACTGCCCCACCCTTGCCAAGGGCAGGATAAGCAATTTTCTGAGGTTTGCTCTTGGTAGCTTTTGTTCCCTAAACGCTCTCTCGCTCTCTAAATAAAGATGGCGGCCTCCCAATATCCGACGAGTAGGAGCTCAGAGCTCACAGTCCCCACTCCTCAGTGCACCCTCTGAGAAAAGCAGTCAGTCACTCCTGTCTCACTGGTTTCAGGCTGCACTCTGTGCTCACCCAGCCTGTGATCCAGCATTTCTATCCCTGGTGCTCGCCCCATTTGGTGTCTCCAAACCCAGCAGATTCCTGCGGCATACTTCTGTGCCACTCTCCCAGCGGAAGAAGGTGAGTCTCCCCAGATCTGCCACCCGTGGGGTCCCTGTTCAAAGAGTAGTGGCCTGACTGCGCCTCTGATCACGGTTTAAGGTAACCCTAAGCTGAGAGCCCACTCCTCAGCTCCATCCTTGCAGCCGGCTTCCCCGCTGTGATATATGGGAGCTCTTCCACACTCAGGCACCCCGGGTCCTTCTGTGACCCCACGGGTCCTGAGACCAGACTGTCCCAGCAAGGGCCCCCCCAACCCTCCACCCCCCACATCTCCACACCCCCGCTTAGCCTCTGGGGTGATGTCCCTCAGTGGAGCAGTTCAATTTTGTGCTCCAATGTTCTACTATTGGTCGAGAGCAGACCCCTCCCCACTGCAGTCTGTCTTCCCAAATGTCGCCTCCAATTCACTTCTCTGCACACCCTACCTTCCAGAAAGTGGTCACTTTTCTGTTCATGGAATTGCTGGTCCTCTTTTCTTCGATCTCCTGTTGAGTCTGTGGATGTTCCAACTGGTTTGATAACCATCCAGATGAACTCCTGGGACCTGATGATATCTAGGTCTCCTACTCCTCTGCCATTTTGCTCCTCCCCAAATTCTGACAGGCCATTATTTTATGAAAGAAGATAAGGTTGGCATAGAAGACCTCCATGGTTCCTTTTGATCTTGAAAGTCAGTGATTTTCCTGTGGTCTAAGTTCTTCATTTTATGCATGAGGGAATAAACTCGAGAGGAAATGTGAATGAGATCTGCTTTGTTATTGCTGTTTTACTTCCATATCATGGATTTGTTTTTCCGTGTGTATTTGTTGTTGTCCCCATGTGTAGTTTGCTTCTTCTACCCTTTACCATGCCTAGAAGCATACTGTGCACACAGCCAATGTTTGATAAACATGTAATGCATTCATGGATAATTGCACACCCCTCTCCACATCTCACACTCAGGATTCCAAAGAGAAAACTTAATTCATCCTCTGCTCCTTTCTCTTGCTTCAGACTATTGGAACTTACCACTGCTTCTTCCTTCCCTGACCAAATGCTAATAGAGGTGCTAATGAGGCCCTCTGGCCATCAGAAAGAAAGAGAAAGAAAATCAAATAGTCTAATTAATCCACAAATTATAGTTGTTGAAAAAAAGTGGTCACATTTCCTATAGAAAGCCAGATGAGGACTAATGGGCTCTAAAGCATTGGTCTTGGCTCCTTTGGGTGTGTAGTTTGGAGGTTACCTGTTGTTTTTTCAGGGATTATGAGGCACCACTTGGCTTCCATTTGGGTGGAGCTCACCAGAACTCTGTTCCAAGTCTGAGCTGTCTGTTTGCTTATTAAATGGGAAAAGGAGGGCAGAGAGTAACCTCTTTGTATAAGGTGAGCCTAATATTAATAGCAAACATTTATGGAGTACTCATGATATGCTAGGGGCTATACTAAACATTTTACATGAATGATATTACTGAATCGTGCACAATTATTTCCCTACTTTATACACAGGGAAACTGAGGCTTGGGTAGGATACATAACTTACACAAGGCCAGACAATAAGTGACTACTTACATGGTCCAAGACCTTTTAACTTGTACTAAATCTTCCAGTTGTATTCTATAGTCAGTGTTTTAACCCTTTCTGCCTACACTGTGTGGTTTAAGGGGAATGCCTCTTCCATCAGTGAACTCTGGGAATGCAGCATGGGAAGATTGGAGCCAGTACTACACAAAATGGAATTTTAATGGATTGGTTTGAGAATTTTGGGGTTGGGGGAGAGTTGTGAGGAGGTTATATGCCAGAATCATCTATTGGGCTAGGGAAGAAAGGGAGGGAGGGTACCCAGTGACCTCCATTCTTTTGATTTAGAGCAGAGCCGCTCTCAGGCTTCTCAACAGGACACAGAGGATTTTTACTGTAGCAGTGAGTGTGGGCCTTTATCCAATGAGAATCAAGACAGCCGTGTTTAATAGCCACTAGTACAGTGAGTAGAAAGCAAATTTATACGTGTGCTCATTTGGAAACCTAAGGAATGAGGCAAGAAGTGAGGAGTAATTAGGCATAAAGAGATGGACCTCATTGCTCATGGATTAACATATTTTGTTTAGCTTTTCCAGAAAGCGTGGTGTGCATTATGTGTGTGAATGTGTGCATGTTGCATAGGGCATTGTGCAAGTCACTGAGAGTCTACAAAACTTGATGAGAGGCATTCCCTGATGGGTCAGTCCCACTCAGACCTTTAACCAGTAAGAACCCCTCTGAAAATATCTCTGCTGCTCTGAATCTAGGCTGGAATCAGTCACACCTGGTGAACAGTAGGCCAGGAATCCACAGAGCAGTGAAAACAACAGCGGGCATGCCCACTTGGAGCATCTACCTTAGTCATACATTCTCCTAGTCCAGTGTTTAACAAACTCTTAGGGGCCTATAAATCACCTGGGGTCCAGTTAAAATTCGGATTCTAATGCAGCAGGTCTGGAGTGGTACCTGAGACTCTGCATTTCTCACAGCTTC
This sequence comes from Spilogale gracilis, assembly GCA_004023965.1. Taxonomy (NCBI): domain Eukaryota; kingdom Metazoa; phylum Chordata; class Mammalia; order Carnivora; family Mephitidae; genus Spilogale; species Spilogale gracilis. The sequence continues at coordinate 109,620 of PITA01004401.1, forward strand.
CCAGGTGTTGCCAATTCTGCTAGTCTGTGAACCCACCCCTAGACCCCTTACATACTGCTCTCTTTTGACCCTAATATATTATGTATGAATTGCCACATTTGACAGATGAGAGCAATGCAGCTGAGAGTATTGGATGATTTGCTCAGCCACAGAGCTAATGAGTTCAGTCCAGTTTTGATGTCTCTAAAATCCATGCTTCTGTTATGTACCACTATAGTCCACACAAACATTCAAGCTGTAGCTTCTCTTAGACTCAACACGTGGCCTACAGTTACAACCCTGGCACTGGGGCACAGGAGAGGCCCAGGCATCCCTGCCTGCATGGAGCTGGTTTACTCAGCCCCCTATTTTCCAAGGTACATCCGGACTTAGAGTTTTAAACCCACCCTACCTCTCTTGTCCACAATCTCTGCCAACTCCTGACCTAGAGCAAAGCCCACCTTCTTCAGTCAGAAGCTGGACTTCTGCTGGACTAGCCATTCAAGAATACATACACACTGTGCCCCTTGGACTGGATAGATACCAAATCTTCCACTGAGATTAATGGGTTGCTCTTCCTAGTCCCATCCCTCAGGGGCTATCCCTTTTCCCCTCATCCTGTCAAGTCTCCCTAGCTCATGCTGCTCTTGGTTCCCTTTCCTGGCCTGACAATGACCTCTTAATGTGTCTGATGGCAAGGTGGTGCAGTTTTAGAAATAATCTCTGGTTTCTTGGGGCTAACACCCTAGCTGAAGTGACAGATGAAAATATTTGCTTGTCTCTCTACCTTTGCCCTTCCCTACCTCCTTCCCCTTCTTTAAATATTCAAAGTCTGAAGGATCCACTGCAAATACTTTCTTTTTCATAAAGCATTTTCTGATCACCTCAACTTACATTGACTTCTCCTTTCTCTATACCCCTCCCTAGCCAAAGACATCTTTTTTGCATGTGCCTCATAGCACTCAGCACTTTCAACCTCCTACTGAAATCAGCCTTGGCCATGACTTCCCTTGTATTTTTGTCTCCTTGGAAGGAACTCCTGTGTTTGGTCTCTGGTTGTATCTCCAGCAATGTGCTCTGCACACTTCACTGTCTTTAATAAATGGCTACTAACTGAATGAAATTATTTCAAGTCTGACTAGTGAACAGCATAATAAAGGAATGAAAACCTAAGAGGTAGAACAATTGAATAAAAGGAGGCTGGAAAGGGAACCTCCCTGGGGAAGGGGGTTCATGGAGAAACTGAGGTTGATGTGTCTCTGGAAGAATGAATGGAATTTCCATAGTGGGGTTAATAATAATTATAATAGTAACTGAAAGTTACACAATGCTTATTATGTGCCAGGTACTGGCTGACCCATCTGCTCATTTCATCCTCAATAGCCCTATAAAGTGAGTTGATCCTCTATAGTTTTCATTTTATGAAGGAAGAAACACACAGAGAGTTACCAAGAAGCCAGTTCACTTTATCCACAACATATAGGTAGTAAATAATGAATTCAGGGTTTTAATCCATCACTTGAACTCCATAGCACATATTTTAAAACCTAATGCAATTGGAAGAGATGAGGATTCTGCAGACAGAGGTGACGGTGTAGCAAAAGTTGGATGAGAGGGGGAGACATCACCTAATCTCACATGACAGAGTTGGAACAGGCCCACAGTGGGGCCACTGAAGTGTCAGACAAGGCTGGGAAGGTGGTCTGGGGACAGACTGGGGTCATGTTTTCCCTCCATGAGCATGAAGAGTACGAGCCACAGGGAAGAAATACCAAGTTTAACTTGCACTGAGAAGCGTTATTTATGTGCTGTCCCTGGCCTGGCCCCTGGGGCTGCTCTTGCGAGGAGAGTGAGGATCCCAGCCAGCGCCCCTGGACAGCTCTCTGAGCCATGGAGCTCACTGCAAAGTCACACTTTGGAGAATAAAGCCGCTGGTGATGCCCAGAGTGGCCCAAATAAAAGTCAAATACCACATTCAGTCCTCCAGGGGTGTTTTTGCTATTAAATTAAGTCTGGAAAATAAATAATTGTCTTTGGATTTGATTTGAAAGATTTTTGGTAGTTGAACACTCGAGTCAGGGGGAAAAAAAAAAGAAAGAAAGAAAAAAACTATTTCTTGAAAAATTCTTTGACTGGCTCCCCCTGCCAGAGGACATCTGATCACAATGAAGGCTTGCTGTCTGCAAGGAGCTGCTTTTTCCCTGCTCCTTGACACAATTATCCCAGAAAAATAGAGGGGGGAGGGGAGGCTCCGTCATACGTTCCAATTTTTATTGCCACATTCCTTGGATGGCTCCATATGTTTACCTTTAGCTGACTTTAGACTTGGTGTTCTCTGTGGCTGCTGGCGTCAGCCACAGAATTCTTTCATGTCTATTACTTTATTAAGGAATGTAAAAGCCACATACAGACCGACGGGGGACACAACAGTGCGAGACACAAATAACCCTGAATGCGCTTGCAAAGAGCCTAAAGAAGCTTCACACCTAATTCTCCCAGATTGGCTGTAAGGCTTTCAAGGACCAAAAGGGGGCACTCTTAACACTCGCTCCCAAGCCCAATCAATAATACCATTCTGATGAATAAATAGTGCAGAAACAGTGCAGGGATTTAAGATCAGTCTTGATGGCAGCAGAATGAAGTGAAAGAAACCGCTCTCATCACTAGGAATTTTTTTTTATCTTTGACTTTCATTGACTAGAAATGGAATCTCCAAATATTAGGGAGGTGTTAAGATTAAATAGGATAAACCAATAAAAAAAAAAGCTGCTTTGCACAAACCTTGGCACATCTATTATAAATGCTCAGAAAGACCAGCTACTATTTAAGCACATGGTCAGAGATTTCTCTCCCTCTTTCTACCTATGTCTAGAATCGGCTCATAGCACTAGGGTATAATTGCAGAATGAGTCTCTATACTAGCCAGCATTAGATGGGGAGTGAGGGATGACCTTATTTATGCAGCTCCTACTGTGTGCTGGGCACTTTACATACACTGTCTTGTTATCACAACTTTATAGATGAGGAGCTTGAGGCTCAGGGAGCCTAATTATACTACTCTGGTATCTGGCAGAAGCAGGATTTGAACCTATGTCTGTCTGATTGATTCTAAGCACAAGCCTTTTCCACTAGACAAAGAAACATACCTTAAGACCAGCTTATTACAATACATTATTTTCTCATGTAGTCTCAAATGCCCACAAACACTTTATGAGAGCCTAAAGCCTAGCACTGAGAAATTCCAATCACCTATAGATACAATTCCAGTCTTACTCAAGGACATAAACTAAAACTCTTAAAAATTTGTACAAAACGTGTTTGTGGAGAGATGCATAGGGCAGTATTGAGGAACTAGGTAATGGAGATTGTTCCTTTGCCTTCAAAAATTGCCTTCAAAAATACCTGTTGGTACCTGCAGGATCCACATTTATTCTCTTTTCTGTGACTCTCTCCAGGCTCCTATGCCAACCCCCTCACAGAGCAAAACCTGGATCTCGTTTGAACATCAGTGTTCTTCCATTTTCCCTTCCAGTATCTTTACTTCAATGTGAAATTTCTGCTTTCATAGGAGTTTATAGTCTGGGTTCCAGCCACCCAGTATATTGGGAGGTGAAAAGAGCTCTTCCTCAAAAAAGCAATTTCACACATCAAGCCAGGATCTGAGGATGGTCTGAGCTAGAAAGTCGCGTGGAATGGGATGTGTTTTCACTTCTCTCACAAAGGCTAATGGCCACCCACCTGTTCCTTCCTGGTAGGTGCTCAGTGATCAAGAGTAGGAATGCTTTGACTTAACATGGAAAAGAAAGATTCTTTGGTGAGATGTAAATCATGTTTGCCTTGTGATTTTCCTATAGAAGCCAGAGTAGGTGAATGGATTGCAGCTGAAGGGTGTTTTGATTATCAATAGGATAGCTGCTTAGCCAAACCAGGAAAGCCCTCAGCCCCAAGTAGGATTAGGTGTTTTCTTATTGTGTCTAGGGAGTTCTGTCCTTTTATTGGAAGGACAGATTTGCTGGTGACTAACCCTCAGCCCACCAGGTCCTTCAGGGAATCTTCAAAATCAGCATCTCTTGTCATGTCTCTGCATCATTGAGAAACTTTTTGTAACACTGGGTACTCTTTCCAGTGAACACTAGATATGGGTACCTTATGTTTACACAGAGCCAACATTTCCCAAGGTGATAGTGAAGAGAAGTCCTGTAGTAAAGAAACCTGTGTCACTTTGCTTAATCCAGAGATTCTCATATATGTCTGACCAGAGAACCTCTATAGCATAACATCTATTACTATCCCATGGAACCAGTTTAGGTATAAACACATAAACTCTTGAAGCTGCGTAGACAGGATAACCTCAACTTATTGATGGGTTTGGATAGACTATTTAAAGCAGAAATATTGGTCACATATTTAGGATAAAATCTGAAGCTGCCTTAGTGGTCTGTCTGGATTATTTTTAGATTTGTATAAGTATGTGTGCATGTGTTTATGTATACTACATATAAATATGTGTTTTAACTGTGAGGTTCGAAGGTGGAGGGGGAAGAATATTACCTTTTCCTTGAAAGGTAATATTGAAAGCAATCAGGTCCTGCAGGACAAGGGGAAAGTCTTTGACTTCAAAGCATTATTGTCATCTCCTATGCTGGCAGCCTCCGTCCACAGCTTCCTTTAATGGTGGAAACACCTGGGCTCCTGTTCTCACCAAACACCCTAATGATTGGAGATGACACCCCTTCTCAGCACCCTCCCAAAGCCCAGCCAATCTAGCACTCAAAACACTTCTTCTCCAGTCACTGATATCCATTAACTGTGCTCATGTGTGTCCTTTTGGATGATGGATTTTCAAATTTAGTGGGGTTTTTTTTCAGTGTTGTGATTTAATATTAATTTGCAGAGCATGTTTGAAACCTTCTAAAGAAAATTCTCAGAAAAGAGCTCTGTAATAAATGGTACAATTATATATATTTTTTAATTGTTACAAAGTCATGGGGGTTGTTTTTAAATTATTTTAAATGAAATATAACGTTGTTTTCTGAAATAGAACTTCAGCCATGGGGTTTTTTTTCTTTTTAATTGTCACATATAGGGTGATTTTAAAGTAAATAAGAGCACAAGGTTCATATTATTTTAAATGTATATTGTATTTGTCTTCTCAACGCTGTGTTTTTTAGGTCTGTGAATAGCATCATAGTATGGAGCCAGTCTATTAAGCAGCCTGTTTGGGTAAGGAAACCCTTTAGACCAGCACAATGTTGTATTACTCACTGTGTCCTACCAATATGGTTAGAATCCCACAACCTAAATGATCATTTGTTGAACAAATTCATGCTTTTATTAGTCAAAATACAGAGAAAACAGAGCCTCCCTGTTTCAAGATATTTGCTAATGCATGGTTAATTATCACATATAGCTTACTATAATTCATTTTACAGGGGAGACCTCCTGCAGGTAACATACTAGCAGTTTATGAACCGAAATAACCCCACTATAGATTAGAGCTGTTCCAGGGCCGGTCAGACAGTTGGTGCTTCTAGACCTTCTCACTTCACATTGCTAATTCGAACAAGGCTTTATTTTTATATTTGTCAGCAGCAAGACTGTAGGATGGTTGTTAAACTTCTCCCAGGCCTAATTAGAGCGGCAATGCTCGCATTCATAATGAAGCTCGTGTCTTGCTCTGGAGTTAGTGAGCAGGACTGTTACAGTAGCTTCCTGGCAGGCCGTAGCTGGCAGTTTTAAGGTAGCTAGTGGCTGCAATATTAAGTGACTGCTGAAATTCATTGACTCCACCGCGGCTAATGTGTCTAGATGACAACAAGTTTACACGGTTCTTTTATAGTTACAGCAAATGGGTCTATTTAAATATTTATTAGGTGATTATGGTGATGTGAAAAGAAAAAAAAAAAAACGCAAAGCGCAATCTCACAAGTATGGCTGTTTTTTAACTGTTTCTGTGGGGCCAAGATCATGGTATCACTCAAAATCGCCGCATCTTTCCCTTATAAATATTTATACTAGATCAGCAGCAATGAATGCTAATTTATTTGCATTTTTTTCTTTATTGACTTCTCCCTGGGCAGAGGGTAGCTGTGAAAAGGTGTGCGGGCTTACTGGGTCAGAGGATATTTCAATCAGCCAACCAAGTGGCATTTTGATTAGCCGGGGGAAAGTTCATTTCACCAAAACTGAAGAGTTCTTTCTGCTCTTGGAGATGCAGCCTGAGAGAGTATTCAGGCATCTGGGGTTCTGCCCTTTCCAAGAGTTGATGAGTGTGCTGGCAAGCAGTGTCACCTCCAAAAGACTGCTTTTCTGTATGGTGACTTGTCTAACCTTGGACTGACGGGTGAGGCTGGCTGATCTGGGTGTTTGTCTGATTTTTAACTTCATTTTTTTCCCTTACTCTTACTTTCTTACTCTTTTTTCTTACTTTGCGAGCCACTTAAAGGACTACATTTTTGCAGAAGCAGGAAGGCATCTATCTGAAATTGAATGTAACATCTGAGATGGGAGAAAGGTAGTTTAAAACATCTACATGATACCAGAGGACACAAGGAGCCAGAGAGAACTGTCAAAAAATTCAGACAGGTGAAGGGCAGAAGGAAGTTTTCACTTTGCATTTGAGTATTTTGACTGTGTACATAGCTTTGAGCGTAACATACTGATTCCCAAGTAACCATCTATAATGCTATTTGTTAGTTTGTTCCCTCTGTCTTGAAAAAAGCAGCGTCTGTATAGCCTTGGCATGTAGAATTTTCAGGAGATTTCTAGAAGTATCTTTTGAAATAGTCCATTACTACCTTTAGAATGTCCTGGAGGTCTGAGGACTGTTCAAATAAAAATTTGTATGGAACACGTAGGCCACCGAATCAGAAGAATATCTGAAGTTATTATTGCTTCAGAGTAAAAAACAAAATGAAACAAACTAAAAAGAGCCCTAGATCTCTGACTCTAGCTGTGCATCTCTCTTTCTCTTTTTTTTTAACTTTATGAGTTTTTTTATTATGTTAGTCATCATTAGTTTTTGATATAGTGTTCCAGGATTCACTGTTTATGTGTAAAACCCAGGGCTCCATGCAATATGTACCCTCCTTAATACCCACCACTAGGCTCACCTATCCCTCCACCTCCCCTACCCTCTAAAACACTCAGTTTGTTCCTCAGAGTCCACAGTCTCTCGTGGTTCATTTCCTTCTCTGACTTCCCTGTCTTCACTTTTCCCTTCCTTCTCCTAATGTCCGATGTTCCACAAGTAAGTGAAACCATATGAAAATTGACTTTCTCTGCTTGATTTATTTCACTCAGCATATCCATGTTGATGCAGAAGTTGGGTATTCATCCTTTCTGATGACTGAGAAATATTCCATTGTATATATGGATCACATCTTCTTTATCCATTTATCTGTTGAAAGGGCATCTCAGCTCTTTCCACAGTTTGGCTTTTGTGGACTTTGCTGCTATGAACACTGGGGTACATATGGCCCTTTTTTTCACTATATCTGTATCTTTGGGGTAAATAACCAGTAGTGCAATTGCAGGGTCATAGGGTAGCTCTATTTTTAATTTTTTGAGGAATCTCCATACTGTTTCCCAAAGTGGCTGTACCAACTTGCATTCCCACCAACAGTGTATGTGGGTTCACCTTTCTCCACATCCTCTCCAACGTTTGTTGTTCCCTGTCTTGATAATTTTAGCCATTCTAACTGGCTTAAGGTGGTATCTCAGTGTGGTTTTGATTTGAATTTCCCTGGTGGCTAATGATGTTGAACATTTTTTCATGCATCTGTTAGCCATTTGTATCTTGATTTGAGAAGTGTCTGTTCATGTCTTCTGCCCATTTTTTGACTTGATTATCTATTTTTTGGATGGTGAGTTTGAGAAATTCTTTATGGATCTTAGATATCAGCCCTTTGTAGTGCCATTTGCAAATGTCTTCTCCTAGTCCATGGGTTATCTCTGTTGTTGACTGTTTCCTTTGCTGTGCAGAAGTTTTTTATCTTGAAGTCCCAAAAGTTCATTTTCACTTTTGTTTCCCTTGCCTTTGGAGACTCATCTTGAAAGAAGTTGCTGTGGCCAATGTCAGAGAGGTGCTTTTGATGGATTCCTGTCTCACATTGAGGTCTTTCATCCATTTTCAGTTTATCTTTGTGTATGGTGTAAGAGAATGGTCAAGTTCATTCTTCTATGTATAGCTAACCAATTTTACCAGGATCATTTATTGAAGAGACTGTCTTTTCCCCACTGGATATTTTTTCCTGCTTTGTTGAAGATTATTTGACCATAGAGTTGAGGGTCCATATCTGGGCTCCCTACTCTGTTCTAGTGGTCAATGTGTCTGTTTTTGTGCCAGTACCATGCTGTCTTGGTGATAACAGCTTTGTAGTAAACCTTGAAAACAGGCAGCATGACGGTCCCAGCTTTGTTTTTCTTTTTCAACATTTCCTTGGTGATTCAGGGTCTTTTCTGGTCCAATGCAAATTTTAGGATTGTTTGTTCCAGCACTTTGAAAAATGCTGATGGTGTTTTGATCAGGATGGTATTGAAAGTATAGGTTGCTGAGCAGCATAGACATTTTAACAATGTTCATTCTTCCAATCCATGAGCATGGAATGATTTTCCATCTTTTTGTGTCTTCTTCAATTTCTTTCATGAGTATTCTGTAGTTGCTCAAGTCTAGGTCCTTTACCTCTTTGGTTAGGTTTATTCCAAGATATCTTATGGTTTTTGGTGCTATTGGAAATGGAACTGATTCTCTAATTCCCCTTTCTACAGTTTCATTCTTATTATATAAGAAAGCAACTGGTTTCTTTGCATTGATTTTGTATCCTGCCACATTACTGAATTGCTGTATGAGTTCTAGTAATTTTGGGGTGGAGTCTTTTGGGGTTTTTCACATAAAGTATCATGTCATCTGCAAAGAGAGAAAGTTTGACTTCTTCTTTGCCAATTTGAGTATCTTTTATTTCTTTTTGTTGTCTGCTGTTGCTAGGACTTCTAGTACTATGTTGAACAATAGTGGCGAGAGTGGGCATTCTTGTCATGTTCCTGATCTCAATGGCAAGGCTCTCAGCTTTTCCCCTTTGAGAATGATATTCACTCTGGGTTTTTCATAGATGGATTTTATGAGTTTGAGGAGTATTCCCTCTATCCCTATGCTCTGAAGAGCTTTAATTAGGAAAGGATGCTATATTTTGTCAAATGCTTTTTCTGCCTCAATTGAGAGGACCATGTGGTTCTTCTCTCTTCTCTTATTAATTTATGCTGTCACATTGATTAATTTGTGAATGTTGAACCACTCTTGCATCCCAGGGATAAATCCCACCTGGTCATGGTGGATAACCTTTTTAATGTTTACACTAAATTCATTTATTAATAAATTTTATTATTAATAAATATTAATAAATAGATAAATTAATTTAAAACCTTTAACTCCCCAGGGAATCCATCAGGTCCTGGACTCTTGTTTTTTTGGGATGTTTTTGATCACTGTTTCAATCTCATTACTAGTTTTTGGTCTACTCAGGTTGTCAGTTTCTTCCTGTTTCAATCTTGGAAGTTTACAGGTTTTCAAATGCATCTATTTCCTCTAGGTTGGTTCATTTGTTGGCATATAGCTGTTGATAATAATTTATGATGATTGCTTCTGTTTCTTTGATGTTAATCGTGATCTCCACCCTTCCATTCATAATTGTATTATTCGGGTCCTGTCTCTTTTCCTTTGTATTAGTCTGGCCAATGGTTTATTGATCTTATTAATTTTTTCAAGGAACCAGCTTCTAGTTTCATTGATATGTTCTGCTGTATCTCTGGTTTCTAACTCATTGATTTCTGCTCTAATCTTAATTATTTCCCTTCTCGTGTGTGGGGTAGGCTTAATTTGTTGTTGGTTCTCCAGTTCTTTAAGGTGTAAAGAGAGTTTGTGTATTCGAGATTTTTCTGGTTTTTTTGAGTGAGGCTTGGGTGGCTATGTATTTTCCCCTTAGGACTGCCTTTGCCTTTTCCCATTGGTTTTAGACCTATATGTATTCATTCTTATTAGTTTCCATGAATTGTTTAAGTTCTTCTTGGATTTCCAGTTGATCCAAACATTCTTGAGCAGGATGGTCTTTAGATTCCAAGTGTTTGAATTTCTTCCAAACTTTTTCTTATGATTGAATTCCAGTTTCAAAGCACTGTGGTCTGAGAATATGCAGGGGATAATCTCAGTCTTTTGGTATTGGTTGAGACCTGATTTTTGACCCAGTATGTAGTCTGTTCTGGGGAAAGTTCCATGTGCACTTAAGAGGAATGAGTATTCTGATATGTTAGGTGAAATGTTCTGTATATATCTATGAGGTCCATCTGGTACAATGTGTCTTTCAAAGCTCTTGTTTCTTTGTTGATTTATCTGTCTGTTGCTGAGCATGGCATCTTAAGATCCCCTACAATTAATGTATTCTTCTCAATATCTCTTATTTTGATTAACATTTGGCTTGTGTAGTTGGCTGCTCCCTTGTTGGGGACATAGATATTTATAATTTTTAGATCTTCTTCTTGGGTAGACCCTTGAAGAATGATGTAATGTCCTTCTATATCTCTGACTACCATCTTTAGCTTAAAATCTAATTTGTCTGATATGAGAATTGCTACCCCAGCCTTTCTTTTGAGGCCAGTTGGCATGAAGGATGGTTCTCCATCCCTTGAATTTCAGTCTGGATGTATCTTTAGGTTCAAAATGAGTCTCTTGTAGACAGCATATGGATGGGTCCTGTCTTTTAATCCAGTTTGCAACTCTATGCCATTTTATGGAAGTGTTTAGGGTGTTCACATTGAAAGTGATTATTGAAAGATGTGTTTTTATTGTCATCATGTTGCCTGTAAGGTCCTTGTTTCTATAGATTGTTTGGAAATTGTAAAATTTCTAAATTTTTGTTCTGTATCACTCTTGGGGTCTTTCTTCTTTTATAGAACTACCCCCCCCCTTAATATTTCTTGTAAGGATGGATTGGCGGTCACATATTCTTTTAGTCTTTGCTAGTCTTGGAAGCTCTTTATCTCTCGATCCATTCTAAGTGACAGCCTTGCCAGATAAAGTATTCTTGGCTACATGTTCTCATTTAGTGCCCTGAATATGTCTTGCCAGCCCTTTTTGGCTTTCCAGGTTTCTGTGGACAGGTCTGATGTTTTTCTGACAGTCCTCCCTCTGTATGTAAGGAATCTCTTCCCTCCAGCTGCCCTTAAGATATTTTCTCTAGTTTTAGGACTTGTGAGTTTTGCAATCACATACCGGTAGGTCTCTCTACCCTCATTGATCTTGGGGGTGCCCTCACTGTCTCTAGGACACGAATACTTGTTCCATTACCCAAGTTAGGGAAATTCGCAGCTAGAATTTGCTCAGTTATATCTTCTAGTCTTCTCTTTCCACCCCCTCAGGGATCCCAATAATTCTGACATTGGAACATTTCACCATGTCATTTATTTCTCTAATTCTGTTTTCATAGATTCTAAGCTATTTGTTTCAGGCCTCCTCCTGATCCTTCTTTTCTGATAGTTTGTTTTCTAGATCACTAATTTGTTTTTCTGCCTTACTTACCCTAGCTGTTAGAGTATCTAGATTAGATTGGATCTCATTGATAGCATTTTTAAGTTTTGCTAGATCAGCTCTCACTTCTGCTCTTAGAGAATCTATGTTGCCACTAATGGTTTTCTCTATCCTAGCCATTGTCTACATAACTGTTGCCCTGAATTCTATTTTCCACCTCTTGCTTATGTCCATATCCATTAGTTCTGTGGCAGAGGTCACAGTCTCTGAATTTTTCCTTTGGTGGGGGTTCTTCCTCCTGGTCATTCTGGTGAGAGGTGGTTGAAGGGATGTGTAGCTGAAAACATCAATCATGATCCAGGCAGGGTGCAACCTGGAAGGTTTCAGAGCAATCGGAAGTCACCGCCAAAAAGAAAGAGAGAAAGAAAAAAAACCCAGCCAGAATGAGCCCCAAGAGTAAGATTTACAAAGTACAAAAACAAACAGAAAGATCAACAAAAGAAAAAGAAACAAAAATAAAAACACAAAATAAAAAAGGAGTGGGGGTGACGGGAAGGTGGTTATAATCCCTCAGTATGAGTGGGGAAGGGTATTTCAGTTCTTCCTGGATGTATCTTGTTATTTTTGTTAGAGGACTCAGCTTTCCAGAGATACAGTGTTGATTTCCCTGTATCTCTGGAAAGTTGAGTCCTCTAACAACAACAACAACAATATATATATATATATATATATATATAGGGGGGTAGTATTGAATAGGGAAAAAAGGACTACATTGAAGCTTATATCTGTATTTTAAAAAGTATCTTATACTTATATCTGTTTTTAAAAAAGTATATGTATGAAAAATGTTCAAGTTAAAAAGTTACTTTGAAATACATTGTGTTAAATTTCTAGTTGAAATGGTAAGTAGGTAAAAAAAAAAAATAAAAGAACAAGAATCATGAGAAAGAATTTTTAAAAAAGGAAAAATTGTATCTAAGAAATATAAGGCTGTGAGGCAGTACCAGGAGCTTAATATATTGTTTTCCCCTGTTGGGGTTTTACAGTTTTATGGGGATCCTGTGATTGTTGTCCTCTTGTTCTTTCAGCTTCTCTTCTGGTGGAGGGGCCTGCCATGTTGTTTTTTAGTCAGTCCTGCTTGGGTGGAGTTGCCCTACTCTCTATCAAGGGACCTTTTTTTGGGCTTTTGTTCTCTGGAGGCTTTTGTTCTCTGGCAGCTTTTCGTGCCTTTTCAGAAGGTCAGAGCAAAGTAAACTGTCCACACGCAGACCTCCACCTCAGGGAGAAGCCACAATCTGCTCCTCTCTGAATGGTCCAGAATACATAGACTCCTCTTCTGCAGACTCCGCTGCAGCCTCCCACAGGTGGCGCACACCTCCAGCCACTGTCTCAGTGATCACCTGAGGCCCCCGCTTGTCTCTGTACCCCCGTGCCACCAAAACCACGAGTGATACTGGTCCGGGTGGGCTGGTCCCGTGGCTGCTGTTCCACGGACCCACTGACTCACGCCCATGGTGGGTCCTCTCAGTCTCATCAGAGGACAGCCCCAGGGACTGCGGAGCAGAGACCACGCTGGATGCCCTCAGCCCCAACAGAGGTGAAAGCAGCGGAGGTGGCTATGGTGACTGCAGCAGCCACCAGCCTCAAGCACGGCTGACTCGAGTCCTGGCTGGGTCCTCTCGGGCACATGTGAGCAGCGGCTGCTGAGGCCATCCTGGGACCATGGGCTTAGGTCCAAGTCTGCAGCCGCCCAGTCCCAGCAATTGTGCCATGAGTCCCTTTGTTCCCAGTGCTATTATTGGTCCCTTCCCCATTTTGCAGCCACCAGTCTCCCACCTATTGCTGGTCGCCAAGCGCAGGGCATTTCACATTGGGTTATTACTTTCCAGTGGCTCACTTCTGATGGCTCCCTCCCCCATCTCTTTATCCTCTGCGCACTCCCAACTCCTATATACTTTTCCACTGATGATTCTCTGCCCTGTAGAGATCCAGAAGTCTATAATCTTATATCTCATGGGTGTTCAGGGTGCTCTGGTAGAAATCTGGCTCAGTTCAGGGGACCAGTTGAAGTAGGTTCTCTTACTCCTGCACCATCTTGCCCCTCCTCCTTTCTTTCTCTCTTTTTATATAAAGTATGCTAGTCTTTCCTTAGAACTACACTTGTTTCAGTGGATTCTAGTTTTGGACCTGTTCCAAAGGCATTAATTACTAAAGAGTCTAGAACTGCCTCTTTATATGGTCAACAGTTTGTTTCTCTCGGACAAGGTTGTAGCCAGAGTTAACTGCAGTGGTGATTCTACAAATGTAGGTGATTTAGAGATGTAAAGTTTGGTGGGAAACTCTCAATTAAGGAAATGCCATGTAAAGACTTTGGCCATGTAAAGACTCCTCTGAGGATGCAAATTATTATCCTCAAATCCACCAATCTATATTCTACCCTTTAAAAATCCAAGTATGTGACCTCTCAGATTCAAAAATGTAACCGTGGATCCCTGTTGACACAGATCTATGGCTTCATGCCCTATCCACAGTCAGAGCTCTTTTCAGGAGACCTATAATGGGTAGTTTGTCATTTCTTTTCAGTTTGAATCTTCTGAGCTGTGGGGATAATATGCAGAAGCTCTCACTCTGTGCAAAGGAAAACGTGTATCTCCACGCAGTCTTGTTTTTTCCAGTTAATAAAAAGGTATCTTTTTAATCCTCTCACCACAGTGAGAAGACGTTTGCTCTCCCCATCTAATGGGGAGTGGAAAAAGAACATGAAATTAGAGAAACTTTAGGGTTTTCTAGAGATCTCAGGATGGATTGCTACCCTGTGCTGCTCCATACCGAGGTCTTGGTGAGGATGTGCCCCTGGCAATGTGGCCACCTGCTCTCAAGGGTATACTTCTTTTTTTTTTTTTTATGTACACTCTTTTTTTTTATTTTATTTTTTTATTGTTACTAAAAATTTTTTCCCAGTGTTCCAAGATTCATTCCCCATTCCCCACACCCAGTGCTCCATGCTTTAGGTGTCCCCAGTACCCACCACCAGGCTCTCCCATCCCTCCACCCCCCTCCCTCC